>WNGS01060221.1:0-11000 GCA_020271785.1 Procambarus virginalis
GGTCAGATTAGTTCGATGCTGGAGGCTGTCCCAGAGGACAGTTTGAAAATTACTCTCGCTATGGGGTCTTGCGTGGACGTAGCCGGTCCACTGGCGAGATTGTCAGAGTTTCAGCACCTGACGACTTGGCCACAGTTTGTCCAAGCGATTAGGGACAGATTTAAGGAAAAGGTGTCAGAAGATGAGGCGCATTTTATCTGCAGTCACTTAAGAGGGATGACCGCAGCACCGTCAAAGATTTTGGGACACTATTAAAGGGCAGGGTTGACGACCTTACTACGGAACTGGGGTTAGATTCCAGTCAGGCAGAGCGATTAGCCAAACAATTGTTCTGCAAAACGTTACCTTCTGCTATGGGACCGTTTTTATTTGCAGAGGGAGCGTTCGTGAGTTATAAAGACCTAGTCCAACAGGCCGCCACAGCCTTGGACAGGCAGACGCGCACAGGGACATCGGGCGCTCAGCCGTCCCCATACGTAGAGGCGTTGAGTCAAGGCGGGCGAGACAGCTGAGAACTGTAGCGCGGGTTCGTCAGGCGGGAAGCAGCCCTCAGCTGCAAGTTCGAGCCACCCTGCGCGGGGTACCAACAGAGATCCGCGGAGGTGTTACTCCTGCGGGAAGCACGGACATATACAGAGAGATTGTAAACTCATTAGTACGAAAGCATGAAAGCAGGCTCCTAGTGATGGTAGGCCTACTTTTGAAGTGAAAGTGGAAGGTGTAAGATTGACAGCCTTTGTTGATACAGGAAGCCAGGCAACTGTTATTAAAAAGTCAGCCTTCAGCAATTTTAAGTATGCACGTCTTAAACGTTGCGCAAAGACATTAACAGCGGTCAATGGGGAAAAGATTGAGATCGTAGGTCAAGGTACAGTTAATTTTGAAATTGATGGGGGATTGCAGCCTCACACATGTACGATCGTAGAGAACCTTGATTTTCCTGGTCACATCTTAATGGGAACTGATTTTCTGTCGCGATTTGATTATTCCTTGTCTGCTCAAAAAGGGGCTAGGAACTGCAGGTTGCAGTTGGGACAGACTTCCTACCCAGTGGAGATGATCGACCATCCCCCAGTTGTAGCTTCAATTAAGAGGAAGCAGAAATATAATGCGCACTATCCAAAATTAATTTTTAAGTCTCTTCCAGACACAGTTAAGAGGTCATGCGCATTGCATGCATTGACTAAACAGAGTTGCCCACCACATTCTGTTAAATTTATTAAAGTAGCCGTGGGACGTCACATACAACCAGGTACCACCCTTCAGGTTGCTGGGAGATGTGATCGCTTATTAATTCCTCATCACTTAATTGTAGTGCTCGATAAAGGTGCACTCATTCCAGTTGTCAATCTTTCACATAAGACTTTTCGCTTCAGGGCAGGTGATAGGGTATCTCAGGGAACCATGGTGGAGGACACAGAAATCTTTCACAATGAGTCAGCTGAGACGCCAACCGTCACTGCACAATGTAGTGCATTAAACATGCTAGATACTAAAACTCCATCAAAAGTACAGTACGAGACGAGAAATGTTGCACAGAATGTGGAAGAAGTAGAAAAATTAATTTCAGCACTTGATTTGCAACATGTTACACAGGCAGATAGGAAGGCACTGAGAGGAGTTTTGCGAAAATTCCCGAAATTATTTGCGACAGAGGATGACCAGATTGGTCTCCTTGATAAGATTGAGCACACCATTCCAACTGGTGATCATTTGCCTGTGTACACGAGACAGTGGAGGTTGCCGGAACAGGCAAAGAACGTTATCAGGGAAGAGTGCCAGAAAATGTTGAGGCAGGGCGTGATAGAGCCTAGTACGTCACCGTGGCTCTCTCCTGTTGTGCTAGTTCGGAAACCGGACGGTAGTTATCGTTTCTGTGTTGACTACCGGAAGGTGAACGAAATAACTAAGGGTGATGTGTATCCGTTGCCCCGAATACAGGAGATAATAGATCAATTTGGTGCTGCTAAGTATTTCTCAACTCTTGACGCGAAATCGGCGTATTGGGCGATTCCGGTGGCAGAACAGGATAGGGAAAAAACAGCGTTCTCGGATGGTAGGCACACTTATCATTTCCGTAGGATGCCGTTTGGTTTAAAGACAGCGCCTTCGTCATTTCAGAGGGCCATAAACTACATCCTCAGTCCGGTCCTGGGTAGGCATTCTTTAGCGTACCTGGATGATGTTGTGATATATTCCAGGACGTTTGAGGAACACCTACGGGACTTGACTGAGACTTTGACGTTGTTAGATCAGGCAGGGTTCAAGCTGAACGTTCAGAAAAGCACCCTGGCGGCTCAGAAATTCAAATTTCTGGGGTTCCAGGTGTGCCCAGACGGTATCCGACCTGACCCAGATTCTTGCCGCGCCATTGCTGACATGCCTACTCCAAGGACAGCAAAGGACGTGCGTAGGTTTTTGGGGGCGGCCGGATATTTTCGTCGTCATATTGAAGGTTTCGCTGGCATTTCAGCACCCCTGACTGATCTGACAAAGAAAAATGCGAAGTTTGTGTGGAAATCTGAACATGACGAGGCCTATCGCAAACTGAAAGACCAACTAATCACGACACCGGTATTGGCTATTCCTGATTTTGAGAAAGAGTGGGAGGTGCACACTGACGCCAGCGGTATAGCTATTGGCGGGTGCTTAATTCAGCGAGATGCGGATAATTTACCCCATCCAGTAGCCTATTTCAGTAGAAAGGTCAAAGGACCTGAAGTTCGTTATTCAGCTACGGATCGGGAGGCACTGGCAGTAGTAGAATCAGTTAGGTACTTCGAACCTTACCTATTTCAGCGGCACTTCGTAATTTACACAGACCATAGAGCGTTAACACACATATTTAAGAAGCGAACAAAATGCCCACGAATGTCACGCTGGTCTCACGAACTTTCTGCCCACTCATTCCAGATTTTGTACAAGCCTGGTCCAGCACATGTTGTTCCAGATACGCTAAGTCGAAACATAGCGGCAGTTCAAATTAATGAAAATATTGAAACCATTCCATCAGATAAAATGAGAGAGTACCAGATGAACGAGCCTAGATGGAAAGAAATTATTGAGTATTTAGAAGGAGGAAAATATCCGAAAAAGAAAAAGAATTTACCTATTCATGATTTTGAAATGAAACAGGGCGTCCTGTATTATGTTAATAGCCAGAATGATAGGGCAGTATTTCAATTAGTTATTCCGGACGCGTTGCGGTCATCAGCGTTAAAGCTTGCGCATGCTTCGAAAATTGCAGGGCATCCGGGGATCTTTAAAACCCACTTAAAGGCAAAGTCTCTATTTTATTTCCCAGGATTACTTTCTGAAGTAATCAATTTCGTGAAGTCGTGCAATCGTTGCCAGAGGAGGAAAGGTACCCTTAAGGTACAAGCCCCACTTCAGGAATTTCCTGAAATTCGTGAACCTTTAGATCGGGTGGGGCAGATTTGATTGATTTACATCACAGTCATTCAGGGAATAGATACGTGTTGGTGCTAGTTGACCATTTGTCTAGGTACACTACACTAGTTGCATTACCTCAGAAGGATTCTCGTACGGTTGCAGATGCGTTCTTGCGTAGGTTCGTTACTGTATTCGGACCTCCTAAAGTTTTAGTCTCTGACCGGGGTCAAGAATTCAATGGGAATATATTCAGAGAAGTTTGTAAGATTTTAGAGACAACTTCGGCTTTTACAACAGCCTACCACCCACAAGCAAACGGAATGACGGAAAGGACTAATCGTTCAGTCAAGGATATGCTTGCAATCCTTGCTGAACATGACGCAAACACCTGGGATGAACACCTACCCTATGTTCAGTTAGCCTTGAATACTGCCATCCACCAATCAATTAACACACAACCACTTCATTTGTTTACTGGTAATTCATGCAATTTCCCCTCAGGTCTGCTTAACAGACATAATGTTGCATACGGGGAGGACTATCCTTCAGAGGTCCTTGGAAAAATGAGAAATGCATGGAATATTGCAGCTGAAGCGTCCAAGAAAGCACGGAACAGGTATGCTCATTTTTATGACAAGAAAGTGCGCCCTCTTGAGTTGAAGGAAGGAAGCCTCGTATTGAGAGTGAATGAGGCTGCGCCCGCCAATCAGAGCAGGAAACTAGCTCCGAGGTGGCGAGGACCATATAGAGTAGTTAAAAGGGCGGGGCCGGTGAATCTTGTTATAAAAGGAGTATTCGAGGACCAGGTGGAAAGGACAATTCATGTAAATAAATTGAAACAATATCATGCTAGAGAGGAATTAGAACTGCCTTCAGCGGGTCTAGTTCCTGACTCTGCAGTGCTGACTCATGGCTTCACCGACGAGTCAGAGGATGAGGAGGATGACCCTCTGTCATCGCTCATCAGTAGTCAGGTGCAGTCTCGCCACCCTATGGTGACGAGATCTCGCGCTGTACAGTAAAGTAACTTCCTTGGTTAGTATAATTTAGCATTCATTAGATTTTCCTGCAAAGGCAATGAGATGCACTATCTCTATACTTAACTCGGGTAGCAACTTTTACCGTGCTCTGGGGTTTCACCTCCACCAAACCCAGAGTATATCTATGCTTCCGCTGTGTTGTGTCTGTCTGTTCCCAGGTCTGATTGGTACACCGACCCAGTTGTTCCAGCCACACGTGAACCCTTGTCTGTAAAGACAGAGGGGGGAGGCACGTTACACAAAGCCCTCCCCCCACCAGACCCAGTAACCCATACATCAGTTACTTTGGGGATGAGTGACTATCCAAGAGTCACCCGGCCGACGCCTCACGTCACTATACGAGGTTGTCAGGCCAGCAAGCTGTCCACATATAGCAGTCACCGGAGGTGCCATACAACGCCAGGGTAGCTGTCTCAAGATCACCACTACCCACCTGCTGCGTCATCAAGACTGCAGTCATTCCAGCAGTGTTGGAGGAGAGGTCAAGAAACTGGAAAGCAAGTAGCAGTACTCAAGAGTTTCGCCGGAAAATTAATGATTACGTCATCTAAAAGCAACAGGAACGCGGAACTAAGGCGGTTACAGGTGGAAGGCACGGTTTCCCTACAGAGTTCCGGGACTCGCCAATAGAAGGTCGCAAAATTGCCTCCTTTGGCCTAAAGTCGGCGGTACGAGGGTATACACAGTTGGTGTTTACGGCCTAGTAACCTGGTGATATCAAGAAACGCCTGAGATGTCGTGAGCAATGATGGAAGACGAGATTCACCTGTTCTGCAAACAAGCAAACCCGCCTCTACGACCCTTTGACACCACTCCTGTTACGAGACACCGTTGGTACATCCAGTCCTGCTCTGCTGTGGTCATCTGCAACGTCAAGTTAACATCAAGACTGCCGTGTGAACTGTGATTGATTTGAAGGCGTGTGGACTGTCGGGAGCAAGATCAATGGCCGAAGTAACAGTATTCTACAGCTGTCACTTAGCACTCAGCTCTTCTACACTCTGTCGTCAGAAAAAAAATACCGGATTGGAGTACAAGAGGACCAGGTATTGATGTCTACACATGGAAAGAAGCAAGATCGACATTTTTATTATTATTTTTTTTATTTATTCATATACAAGAAGGTACATTGGGAATGTGAGAATATATAATATGGTAATTACAATCTTGTAAAGCCACTAGTACGCGCAGCGTTTCGGGCAGGTCCTTAATCTAAGAAAATTTTTAGTAGGTAAATACTAGCAAAAATTATAAAAAAGAAATGATAACAGTTACATGGCAAGAAAAGAAAAAAAAGAAAAAAAAAAAAAAAGATGAGAGAAAATTGTAGGTACAGTATAATAAAGCACTTAGGTAGCTAAGATTGATTGCAATGAAGGCTTGAATGGTAGTTGACAAAATTTGGTAGGCACAATACAGCAAATGGCTAGCACATAAAGGAAGACAGCAATGAACACAATGATAAGGTTGTTTGGGTTAAATACATAAGAATTAGGAGATTGGGTAACACTAGATACAGAGCAAAAAATAAAGCTCAGTGTAGGAAACTAAGAAGATGAAATTAAGTACTTTTTGGTTTTGTTTTTAAATAAGGCAAAAGTTTTACAGTTTTTCAATTCACTAGGGAGTGAGTTCCATAGACTAGGTCCCTTAATTTGCATAGAGTGTTTACACAGATTAAGTTTGACCCTGGGGATATCAAAGAGATATTTATTTCTGGTGTGGTGATAATGGGTCCTATTACATCTGTCCAGAGAGAGTTTCAGAGCATGGTTTGCATTTAAGAACAGGGTTTTGTAGATGTAGTTGACACAAGAGAATGTGTGGAGGGAGTTAATATTTAGCAAGTTTAGGGATTTAAACAAGGGAGCTGAGTGTTGTCTGAAAGCAGAGTTAGTTATTATTCTGATAGCAGATTTTTGCTGGGTGATGATGGGCTTAAGGTGGTTTGCAGTGGTAGACCCCCATGCACAGATACCATAATTAAGATAGGGGTAGATTAGAGCATAATAGAGAGAGAGGAGAGCAGAGTTAGGAACATAATATCTGATTTTGGAGAGTATACCAACTGTCTTAGAGACTTTCTTAGTTATGTGTTGAATGTGGGTGCTGAAGTTGAGTCTCTTGTCTAGGAATAGGCCAAGAAACTTGCCATCATTTTTATTACTGATGTTAATGTTGTCTATCTGTAGCTGAATTGCATTTGATGATTTGCTTCCAAATAAGATGTAGTAAGTCTTTTCGATGTTTAATGTTAGTTTGTTAGTTGACATCCATAAGTGGACTTTTTTTAATTCATTATTCACAACATTATTTAGTGTATGTGGGTTGAGGTCTGAATAGATAAGAGTAGTATCGTCAGCAAACAATATAGGTTTGAGAATATTAGAGACATTAGGCAGATCGTTTATATATATAAGAAATAGAAGAGGTCCTAAGATACTGCCCTGTGGCACTCCAACGGTAATTGGTAGAGTGGAAGAAGTTGTTTCATTGATAGTTACATATTGGTGTCTGTCACTAAGATAGGATCGGATGTAGTCAAGGGCAAGGCCTCGGATTCCATAATGCTGGAGTTTAAGTAAGAGGTAGTTGTGATTAACAGTATCAAAGGCTTTTCTTAGGTCAATGAAGAGTCCAATCGGAAACTCATTTTGTCAAGTGCTGAGTAGATTACGTCAAGGAGACTAATGATTGCATCGTTGGTGCTCTTTTGGGACCTGAAGCCAAACTGGCAGGGGCTGAGTATGTCGAATTTTACGAGGTAGGAATAGAGCTGTTTGTAAATAATTTTTTCAAATATTTTGATAGAATGGGTAGATTTGATATTGGTCTATAATTGTTTATGTCCGCCGGATTGCCTCCTTTATGGACTGGCGTTACTCTTGCTTTTTTGAGGATATCAGGGAAGGTGTGACACTCTATAGATTTGTTGAACAGTAGGGCTATGGGTGGGGCAAGGGCATGGGAGGCTCTCTTGTATACAATGGACGGAATTTCACTGGTGTTCCCTGCCTTTGTTTTTAGAGAGTGTATGATGGACACAACATCTTCCGGGCTGATTGGTGAAAGGAGAAGAGAGTTTGGATAGCTGCCTGAGAGATATGTGTTAATATGTGTCTGAGTCTGTGGGATTTTACTGGCAAGATTAGCACCAACCGATGAAAAGAAACTATTAAATTCATTTGCCATTTCTAAATCAGTTGACGGTATATCCCCATCCTTGTAGAGTTTTATTTGGTTATGTGAGTGTTGTTTAGTTCCTAGGATACTAGAGATGGTTTTCCAAGTGCTTTTCATGTTGCCTTTTGCTTCATTGAATCTATTCACATAATATGCAAGTTTTGCCTTTCTTATGATACTGGTAAGCATTGATGAGTACCTTTTAGCTACTTCCTTTGAAACTAGGCCAATCCTAAGTTTCTTTTCATATTCATGTTTCTTGTTGATTGAATGAGAATGCCGCTTGTGAGCCATGGATTGTTTAATCTTTGTCAGTTACTTGCTTGGTAAGAAGGGGACAATGAAGGTTGTAGAGGCTTAGAGTTTTGGAGAGGAAGAGGTTAGCTAATGAATTTATATCCTGGGTATTATTGAATTCAGAATCCCAGTTAATATTGTGAAATGCATCTGTAAGATTGCCCAAAGCTGATTCACTGTGTAGCCTAAATGAAAGTTTCTTGCTTTTTGGTGGTGTTATGTCCATGTTCGCTATGAGAAAGGTAGGATAGTGGTCAGTTGTTCTGTCGTAGATTATACCAGATACAAGGGGAGCTGTTATGTTTGTCCATATGTGGTCCAAGGTAGTGGCTGATGTTTGAGTGACTCGGGTAGGTTTGGTGATTGTGGGGATTAGCATACAGGAGTTCATGCTGTTAAGGAAATAGTCAACTTGAGAGCAATTTTGTTGACCCAGGTCAATATTAAAGTCTCCTCCCAGAATGATGTGGTTTTTGTTGAGATTGTTGTTTATAATAAGATTACTTAGGTTGTCTGAGAAAGAAGCTATGTTAGTATTGGGAAATCTATAGATGGCTCCAATAGTCAATGAGGATTTAAGGGATTTAATTGTAAACTGAGCAAAAGTATATTCACAGTAGTCATCTCTGTCACTAATAATACTGTTGCAGATAAATGTATCTCGGTAATATATAGCTGTGCCACCACCTTTTTTATTGGCCTACAGTTATGAATGGCTTTATAACCAGCTAAGTTGTAGAGTTGGGTATAGTCTTTATTTAGCCAAGTTTCTGTTAGAATAATGACGATAAGTTAGTACCTAGTGCTGTGAGTAATGCATTTAAATCGTCAAAATGTTTACCAAGTGATCTAACATTTTGGTTGTAAACTGATAAACAGGTGTTATTTTGAGTTTGTTTTTAGCCTGGTGTGCTGGTTTTTAGCCTGTGATCGATGACATCGTCATCGACTACATTCAGCGTCTATCAGCATCGATTTTTTTTTCTTTTTTCTTTCAATTACTCAATATGAACAATTGATACAAATAACAAAGTTGGCTCTGAACATCTGTGTAAAGAATATCTGAGCATTTTTTTATAAATGTTGAAAAACAGATTTAAATAATTATTCTGGTATAATGAGATATGATAACTTTACTCTATAAATTGGTCAGTAAGTAAAATCGAAGCCCCTGTGTAAATTGTCTAAGCCCAGAACAAACGGTTATGGAAAATTATGTAGTGTTTTTTTTTTTCAGAATGTTTTGAACACAGGAGAGGCGGACCAATATAAACATTGACACTTATAGTGAGTGCGGACACTTAGCTGTACAGTCAGCTGAAACCTGTGATATAGTTATAGGAATTTTTTTTATATTTTTAGATACATGTAATAAAAATAGATGTGTTCCTTAGCATGTCAAGGTTGACATTGATTGGGGAGTGGATAGTACACGGATGTGAACTTGATAGTTCAGTAGTACGCTCCCGGATGACTGAAAGTTCAGTCTGAAGATATAACTTTTATGCTTTGGTTGAAGAAGAACCAGAGATTTTAATAGCTAGTAGTTGCTGTTAGAGTAGGGACATGTTATTTAGCTATGTCAGTAAGGGTAGGATGTATGTTTCTGATGTTGGAGGATTGCTGTCATTGACAGCTGAGAAATTTATGAATTTGAACATGTTTATTATGATGATGTTGGACACTAATGGTTGTCAAAATTCTTGTTTAGTTAGCTTAGCTTTTGTTTGTGGCAATGAGTTAAATTGTGGGTTTGGATACTAAACCTCGTTAGTTTTAACAAATTAACAAGGTTTACTAAGTGCTTGTGGGGGGGTTTGTAACAATCTAGGTTGTTGTAAGAAGGTTCTAGAAGGCTCGGGTAGAGACCTGACCCCAAGCACATGGGAGCATCCTCCCTGGGGAATTGTGGTGAGGATAACCGGACGCCTTTGTTCATATAATGAATCATTCTGTTGTATTCACTATTTAGAGGAATTAGCCTTCATTCATTTTGCAGTCAGATTGCATTGTATAGTACTACTGTTCATAATATCAAGAGTATTCTCATTATTAGAAGGAGTTTAAGTCACCATCAGTGACGTCACAGGCAAGAACTAGGCTGTGATGCGGAGTGACCGGTCATAGGTCACGAGGTTCCATGTCCTCTATTTCTCAAAGGTCAAATAGCTATGTTGTAATTGGGAATAGCTCTTCCTTAAGATGTTTGTGTAATTTAAACTTCAGTACAATATTCAATCAATCTGGAACATTCAGTACAACAGAGGTTAATTGTTATAACTTAAGCCTGGCAAAGTAACTTAGATACTAGCGGAAGAATACAGATCTAGGCCTCTGGGTAGAGGAGCAGAGAGGACGATTAGTGTGGTAGCCGGATCAACTGGGGGAGGTCACCATCTCACCTCCCATAAGACCAGCACTCTTCCCAAGCGGGTCAACATAGAAGGTAGAGTTGCTTTGTGAGTAATTGTAGGAATAGTCCACTCATTGCCATTAAATTTATAGTCAGGGCATATTCAGTTAGGGAGTGTTCAAGTAGGGAGTGCACAATTATTTAGATTTTGCTTAATTTTGAATAAATTAATTAGCTTAATGTGTATTTTTATTATTTCCATTTTTCTTTTGTATTAATGTGGAAGGGTCCTTGTCACGTGGTCCCCACGTGGTCGAGTTGAGGTGGACGCCTATGCTCCTCGAATCTGAGTATATCATTCACATCCAATCAGGATTATCATCCCTGTTGATTTTAATTAACTCCACACATAAGATCCAAGAGTTTTGGTTTACTAGTGGGGATCAAGCCCCAAGGTTGATTATTTAGCGTGATCGAACCAGATCTCGATCATTGCTCATTTTGGTTACTGATCTGGTGGTGGCGGCGGAAAGGAGATCCTAGAACTTTGCTAGAAGTCTATTTTCACGTCATACGGGTTGTAGAATCTCAAGTCGGTAAATCGTCTTGAGACCACGTGGCGTGGAGTCGGCTCGAGTAAAAGTTTTGGGGTCCCTTGGTTAAGAACTAAAGGAAAGAATACGGGTAAAGAGAGAAAAAGAGGGTAGAAGGAGTGAGACCCCGTCCGTGTTACA
>WNGS01060227.1:0-5000 GCA_020271785.1 Procambarus virginalis
GAAACCTTTTTAATTTCACCTCTTCTGCACATTCTCTCTCTCTCTCTTCTCTCTCTCTCTCTCTCTCTCTCTCTCTCTCTCTCTCTCTCTTTCCTTTTATTTTTTCTTCCCAATGTCCCTTTCATCTTACCTCATCTCCCTTTCAGTCTTTATTTATTTTCACCGTTTTCCCTCCTACCTCTCCTCTCTTTCTCTCACCTCCCCCTCCCCCCCCTCCAAGCTCGCCCAGTCCCTGATTATATATTCTGTCCAATCCGCGCCCAGGACATCTGACCCATGATTGATGTAACGAGCGGCCAGAGGTGACCAGCCAATCAGATTGCCAGCGCTGGCTTCTCGTAAAAATGGATCCACTGAGCTATAATGGCAAGCAAAAAGTAGCTTAAATGAAATAAGTATTGGCGACAATCAACACTCTGCTCTCACGCACGCGCGCGCGTGTGTGTGTGCACAGTCAAGCAGGTTTATGTACTTACATGTGTGTAGATAGATACAGATAGATATAAACATGTTCAGGAGCTCGCTGGCATGTACATATATGTTTACATAGATATACGTGCACACACACACATACATACACACAAGGCGGGATCCAAGAGTCAGTGCTCGATCCTGCAAGCACAAATAGTTGAGTACACACACACACACACACACACACACACACACACACACACACACACACACACACACACACACACACACACACTACATATATTGTTGACGTACATATATACATCCTATTAGGCCCTAAAGAAATTATTCATAAAGTGATTTGTGGAACACTTAGAAGGAACAAACTTTGTGTCAACTTCAGCAGGAGTTCACAGAAGTCTTCACTAACAAACCTGTTGGATTTATATGATATCAATGATCACAAAGAGAAGTGAAGAGTGGAATTACTGCCGCTTCCCGTAGAGCTGAAAATCCTTTGACAATGTTCCACACAGAAAGGTTCCTACATCAACTTGAAAAAAAACAAAAAAAAATAACCCATAACATATACACACAAGAAGGGAACTATCAGGAGAAAGCGCCAAGCCATTACGACTATATAGCATTGGGAAGGGGTCAGGATAAGGATCTGGGATGGGACGGAGGGAAGGAATGGTGCCCAAACACTTGTGGACTGCCGGGGATTGAACGCCGACCTGCATGAAGCGAGACCGTCGCTCTACCGTCCAGCCCAAGACGCAAGAGATAAGAACGAGCGTCCAGGACCCTTATCAAGGCCTTGAAACAAGCTGAAGAAACTGGAACTCTTGTTCAACCGCCCGAAATCATCCTTGATCAATGGGAAACCACATAGTTAGCAACACATGTTCAAAGCTATATCTTAACTGTGCACTAAGAAACAGTTCAATGTGCTCCACAATGGGGGTAGAGGCTACACTAGGGGGAGGGAATTAGCTTCACAAGGGTAAGGGGGTAATTCAAGGCGACAAGGAGCCCCACAAAGGGGTAAGAGGAACAGTGAACGATAAGATAAACAAGGAGGGGTAGATACAACAGACCGAATGGAAAGGGAAAATAACAGAATGTGGGGCAGGAATACAATGGAAGAGTAAAGTGAGGAAAAGGTAAATAAAGGGTTTTTCCCTATTTACCTTTTCCCTATTTACCTAAAAAGGTTAGGGGTTTTCTGAGATAATTTCCCCACTCGGAAGCGATAACGAAGGTAAATACAATGTGTTTTTTTCTGCGGCATGACGTAATCGAAACTGATAACTTTACCTGGAAACAATTAAAGGTGACAGCGTACCCTCCCATCTCTCCCTTCCATCCCCCTGTCCCATTACCCGTCACCTCCCTTCCCTCTCACCCATTTATTCCTTCCCCCCTATTCCATCATCTTCCTCCGCCCCCTCTGTCCCCTCCCCCTCTATGGACGACCATAACATATCAAGCTATCATAAAACACCAGATATCCAATGAAAACATGTGTAAGCATCAAACACTTGTAGGCATAAAACACACACACGGGCATAAAAAAAAACAATGTTTCCTAGAAGCGACGTAATTCCCGTCTGAGTGTGTATATAGTGATGAGGGGTTGGGGGGGGGTCATCAACACACACACACACACACCACACACACACACACACACACACAACACACACACCACACACACACACACACACACACACACACACACACACACAACACACACCCACCCACCCACCCACCAGTAGTTGTCGAAAAGATTTCAAAAACATTATAAGACAAAGAGTACTGGGAAGACGGGACACAACGAGCGTAGCTCTCATCCTCTAACTACACTTAGGTAGTTAACACACCTACAAGAGACCACCTTTCAGCATCAACACCTCCTGAGAGTAATTCACACTAAGTTGCATGGAATAACCCAACTGACACACATTGAATGAGTTGATAGTGGCGGCATATCATCAGGAACCTTCAAATATATTTCGTATTTCTTCTTTCGTTTGAGAAGTACATCAAATTAACTCTCCAAAAATTTCACTTTGTAGTTTTCTTATGGCTTGACGTCGAGAAATGTGCTTCGTTGTCCCCTGTTAACATTGTCAGAGGTAGAGTAGAGGTGAATACAAATTGGTTGAAGTTGTACCATATAACCGAGAGTGAGATGAAGTGTGGCCTGGTCCACCAGGGGTCCACTGGTCCACCAGGGGTCCACTGGTCCACCAGGGGTTCACTGGTCCACCAGGGTTCACTGGTCCACCAGGGGTTCACTGGTCCACCAGGGGTCCACTGGTCCACCAGGGGTTCACTGGTCCACCAGGGGTCCACTGGTCCACCAGGGGTTCACTGGTCCACCAGGGGTTCACTGGTCCACCAGGGGCCCACTGGTCCACCAGGGGCCCACTGGTCCACCAGGGGCCCACTGGTCCACCAGGGGTCCACTGGTCCACCAGGGGCCCACTGGTCCACCAGGGGTCCACTGGTCCACCAGGGGCCCACTGGTCCACCAGGGGCCCACTGGTCCACCAGGGGCCCACTGGTCCACCAGGGGCCCACTGGTCCACCAGGGGCCCACTGGTCCACCAGGGGCCCACTGGTCCACCAGGGGCCCACTGGTCCACCAGGGGCCCACTGGTCCACCAGGGGCCCACTGGTCCACCAGGGGTCCACTGGTCCACCAGGGCCCACTGGTCCACCAGGGGTCCACTGGTCCACCAGGGGTCCACTGGTCCACCAGGGGCCCACTGGTCCACCAGGGGTCCACTGGTCCACCAGGGGCCCACTGGTCCACCAGGGGTCCACTGGTCCACCAGGGGTCCACTGGTCCACCAGGGGTCCACTGGTCCACCAGGGGTCCACTGGTCCACCAGGGGTCCACTGGTCCACCAGGGGCCCACTGGTCCACCAGGGGTCCACTGGTCCACCAGGGGCCCACTGGTCCACCAGGGGTCCACTGGTCCACCAGGGGTTCACTGGTCCACCAGCGGTCCACTGGTCCACCAGGGGCCCACTGGTCCACCAGGGGTCCACTGCACCTTAAACTCATCCCCAGTGGTGGCCGGGGGGCGGGCAGTAAGCTGTATTAGGCTCGAAAAGGGTAGAATGGAAGTGTGTTAGCTGGTTGTTAATAGTTGAATATGAAATATGTAGTGAATTCCATCACACACACACACATATATATCAACTTCTTGACCCAATACATCTTTTCCACAAAATGACTCTATAACCCTCCCATTTGCCATCTCCTCTCCCCTAACCCTTCCCACCCATTGCCCAATTGCTTCCCTAACCCCTTTCCATTTCCCATTACCTAACCCCATCCCCCTCCCCATCTTTCCTCCTCACCCCACAGGCATAGCAGTGATCAAGAGCTCTGTTGTTACCTCATCTGAGATAATTGACAGCTGTGTGCTGTCAGGTAGTATCAGACTAATTAACTCTTATCAACAAGGTGTTATTAGTGGGGCTGTTTCTTTTTTGAAGAATTAACAGGTATATCTGCCCGTAACATAGGCGAGAAACAGCTGTTTCCTTCAACCTGATTGGCTCTTGGATTATTCACACCTGTTGTGTCAATTACCTGTAACTCGTAACCCCCTTTTGGTCATATATAAGATTGTCTTCTTTAATTATATATTTTTATATAATTATGAAAAATGATTTCGACATTACCTTTCAGCTGTATATTATAATTTTGTTTGGGTGGGCCTTGAATTACCCCATCATCTTTTTGTTGTTTGTTTCTGTTTTGTCATTGTTTTACTGATATTACCTATCATTTGTCGTTGTTTTTTGTTTATATCCTTACGCTACACCATTGCCCAATACAACCCCGAGTTCCTAGTTATATATTAATATTTCTTCCTTATTGTTTGTAAACCAAGTGTCTTCGAAATTACTATGAATTTACGATCAGAAAACTCAATTATCTTGAATTCAGGATAACATAAAATAATCATGGCTGTACCCAGGAAACTGATATCTTTTCCTTAAGAAACACCACTTTAATTTCAACGATTTATTGATATATATATTTTTGACATTCTCAAATACGATAACTGTGTTATTTGTGACTGGCAGTCGGTGCTATTGGCAGAAGTTGTTTGATATATCTTGGCAGTTATACTTAGATGATTTCGGGACTTAGTGTCCCCGCGGCCCGGCTCCTCGACCAGGCCTCCTGTTTGGTTACACAGTACACATCCCAGGAAGCAGCCCGTAGCAGCTGTCTAACTCCTCTCTGGTACCTATCTTACTGCTAAGGTGGACAGGGGCATCAGGGTACAAGGAGTACATGAAGCAGGATTAGATTTTAAGTTCTGGAGTTACATTTACAATTATCTAGAATATCTTTTTGTGCTAATTCAAGGATACAATTGCTGAATGAACTCTTGGGGGTTCAACAGTACATATTTGTCAGTCAGGCCAAGTTAGGCCACCTGACTTGGTCCAACCAAGTCATATAGCCGCTGACTTGGTTGTATCGTTCGTAGTGCAAGTTTGACGCAAATAGTTGCTACTATCATAGTAGCAACTATACCCTCTAGTTGTAGAGGGTA
>WNGS01060227.1:7500-10680 GCA_020271785.1 Procambarus virginalis
TGTTCCTGCTCGTGTCGGCAGGCCGGGACACCCCGCTCTCACGTCCTTCGACGGGAAAATGCTGTAGAGGAGAGGATTACAGACTACTGATACTCACTATCAGGTAGGAGGAGGATTTATGCCCATAATCCCCTATAACGACCGACAATTGCTCAACTACCACTTCGCGGCAAATGAACTAACTACCAGTCTTCAAGAAACCACAGACCGGTTTTCTGGACTAATCGGCGTGATAATTACTTCATTATAAGAGGCTAAGAAAAAACTACAGTCATATATGACAATAGAAAACGCCATTATGATCAATAGAACTAAATATTTGTCGTGTATATGCGGAAAAAATCTATAAGTCCTTAAAATAGATACAGGATATACAAGACCAAGTCCGGTATTTCCCTAAATGTGTAAGCAGGTCACAGAATTTCCCCAACAAGCAGGAATAGGTCATGTACTCCCATTCCTTAACCCGTCCCATCCCAAATCCTTATCCTGATCCTTTCTTAGTGCTATATAGTCTTAATGTTTTGGCGCTTTCCCCCTGATAATTCCCTCCCTCCCATACGCTTCCCTTCCTTAAATACCTAAACTCTCCAAGTAATGTTGATCTTGCAAAGGACAAAGAACAAAAATACTGAAACAAAAACAGTTTTTCTGTTTCAATATTTTGTTCCAGACAGAAAAAAAAATATATATCGGGCGTTTCCGGGTCTGTCTATCTATTCATCCTTCTATTGATCTATCCATCTATTTATCCATCTATCGCAGGAGGGAAAGGGGAAGGGAGGGGGGGTGGGGGTGATATAGTGAATTGATAACGGAAGTCTTCCATTATGATAGCCTGACACCGAGATAGTGATGACTCAATTGGCACGTCGAAACCGATGATGGTGATCCAGATAGTGAAGTGGCACATGTAGTAAATGTTCATGGTAACTAGGCCCCCCCCTCCCCGTCCCATCCAGAATCCTTATCCTGATCCTTTCCCAGTGCTATATAGTCGTAATGGCTTGGCCGCTTTCTCCAGCTCACAGCCCCGCTCCTGTGGCAGGTAAGTCCACTACGGGCTCACCATAGCCCGTGCCCGTGCTACTTGCCCCGCTCCTGTGCCAGGTAGTCCACTACGGGCTCACCATAGCCTGTGCTACTTGCCCCCGCTCCTGTGCCAGGTAAGTCCACTACGGGCTCACCATAGCCCGTGCCCGTGCTACTTGCCCCGCTCCTGTGCCAGGTAAGTCCACTACGGGCTCACCATAGCCCGTGCCCGTGCTACTTGCCCCGCTCCTGTGCCAGGTAAGTTAGGGGCTCACCATAGCCCGTGCCCGTGCTACTTGCCCCGCTCCTGTGCCAGGTAAGTTACGGGCTCACCATAGCCCGTGCCCGTGCTACTTGGAACTTGCTCCGAGTAGCTGAATCTATAACAACAACAACAATGCTTTCTCCTATTAAATCTATTCCATATCCTCCCCTGACCTATTGTATTGATTATAATTCATACAGATTGGCATACACAAATAAATCTAAACATGTATGCAATAATTAAAAAGACAAAAATCTGAAGACACTGAAAGATAAGCTTAGCACACACAAATCACACGAACGTGATGCATCACGTACATAAGCTGTCCTTCTTTGTAGGAGGACAGGTTGTGTGCACAGTTCTTTGCATGGAAAAAGTTTGGGGAAAACACATTGATTTACTCGAGTTTGTTTAAGTTAAGTAACAGCTAAATAAATAAACTCAGTGATTTTAGCTCGAGTTGAGTGTTTTAAATAGCTAAGTACCCTATATTGCTATGGTAAATGGCTTGTGACATCATGTTTTGCAACAATCGGTACTTTGCATTGTTGCTAAAACACAATCGCCGTGGCAACAGATATTTTTAGCCAGCTTCGTAAATCTGGGGCCAGAGTTCACGAAGCAGTAGGTACGCAGCACTTACGAACCTGTACCATCTTTCTCAATCTTTGCGGCTTTGGTTAACATTTATTAAACAGTTTAAGCTCCGAAGACGCCAACAGAGCTGTTGTATAACATCTATAAACAGCTCTGATGTGCGTTTCATGGTTAGCTCATAACTGTTTAATAATTGAACCAAAGCCGCCAAAGATTGAGAAAGTGTGTACACGTTCGTAAGTGCTTGCGTAACTGCTTCGTGAATCATGGCACCTGGTTCATGACTCCGATGAGTCCCCTGTCCTTCAGTGGGCTATTCCTATAAGCTATATTGTATATAAGATCAATTATAAAATAGTGGATTTTTTTCCACAAATGTGGAAAAGGAATGGGATGAGAGAGAGAGGAAGAGACTGACTGTGAAACACGAGATACGATATCAAACAGGTGAGATACATAGATCTACAGAGGCGTCCTCTAAACCCTCTGGACTGCTGTAAACGTGTATATAACTAACAGAAGCGTACGAATGTAACATTGAGAATATATAATGTGATCACTGAAGTTCATACAAATCAGAATCGTCGTCTTTCTATTGCGATGGGAAAGGATTTATCATGGTAGAGAAAGCATGTGGTGCTGTAGTTCGATGAAAGTGTACAATTTAGAAGGTTGTACATCATTGTACACCGCTTGAACATCTGTGAAAGAGATCGGCATTGTTCTGGCTATGTAATCTCACATCGCGAAAGTGTTTCCATCCAATAAGAAAAGCAGGTAACACGTATTGTTGTTATAGATTCAGCTACTCGGAACAAGTTTCCAAGTAGCACGGGCTATGTTGAGCCCCTAGTGGACCTACCTGGCCACGTAACACGTGGAACTCCCAGAGAAGATGAAACAATCAGGGGATAGCGTGGCCTAACCAATCACAGCGAGGATGTCCCCCCCCCCCCCATGTATTTGGGGGCCTGCCATTGGGTGAAAGCGAACTACCATACCCCCTACACTATCTCGGCGGTTAACGCAGTCATTGAGAGCCCTACACCACAACAATCTGTCGTTACAGATCAGAGGCTTCACCCTCTAATAATTGATACAATTCTGACCACAGGTACACATCAGTGTGAAAATATACCTACATTTTTGTTTCAGACAAAAACATGAAATAACATGCATTATGTAACGAGTTTTCAACGCCAGTTGTTAAACAGGGGATGATCTTAAACGGGTCCGCCTGGAACCGTTGGGTTGATCCTGATGATCTAAGCAAGCTACATGATGGG
>WNGS01060232.1:0-12884 GCA_020271785.1 Procambarus virginalis
AGATGAGACGCCCCACTCCCACAGCTGTGGCCCACGATGAGACGCCCCACTCCCACAGCTGGTGGCCCAAAATGAGACGCCTCACTCCCACAGCTCGTGGCCCAAGATGAGACGCCCCACTCCCACAGCTGTACCTGGTTACCTGGTTGATGGGGTTCTGGGAGTCTTCTACTCCCCAAGCCCGCCCGAGGCCAGGCTTGACTTGTGAGAGTTTGGTCCACTAGGCTGTTGCTTGGAGCGGCCCGCAGGCCCACATACCCACCACAGCCCGGCTGGTCCGGAACTCCTTGGAGGAATAAATCTAGTTTCCTCTTGAAGATGTCCACGGTTGTTCCGGCAATATTTCTTATGCTTGCTGGGAGGACGTTGAACAACCGTGGACCTCTGATGTTTATACAGTGTTCTCTGATTGTGCCTATGGCACCCCTGCTCTTCACTGGTTCTATTCTGCATTTTCTTCCATATCGTTCACTCCAGTACGTTGTTATTTACTGTGTAGATTTGGGACCTGGCCCTCCAGTATCTTCCAGGTGTATATTATTTGATATCTCTCTCGTCTTCTTTCTAGTGAGTACATTTGGAGAGCTTTGAGACGATCCCAATAATTTAGGTGCTTTATCGCGTCTATACGTGCTGTATATGTTCTCTGTATTCCCTCTATTTCAGCAATCTCTCCTGCTCTGAAGGGGAAGTGAGTACTGAACAGTACTCAAGACGGGACAGCACAAGTGACTTGAAGAGTACAAGCATTGTGATGTGATCCCTGGATTTGAAAGTTCTCGTAATCCATCCTATCATTTTTCTGGCTGTCGCAATATTTGCTTGGTTATGCTCCCTAAACGTTAGGTCGTCAGACATCATTATTCCCAAATCCTTTACATGCTGTTTTCCTACTATGGGCACATTTGATTGTGTTTTGTACTCTGTATTATGTTTAAGGTCCTCATTTTTACCGTACCTGAGTACCTGGAATTTATCACTGTTAAACATCATGTTATTTTCTGATGCCCAGTCGAAAACTTTATTAATATCAGCTTGAAGTTTTTCAGTGTCTTCAGCCGAGGTAATTTTCATACTGATTTTTGTGTCATCTGCAAAGGATGATACGAAGCTGTGACTTGTATTTTTGTCTATATCTGATATGAGAATAAGGAAAAGCAGCGGTGCAAGGACTGTACCCTGAGGTACAGAGCTTTTAACTGCACTTGGACTAGATTTTATATGGTTGACCGTTACTCGCTGAGTCCTGTTTGACAGAAAACTGAGTATCCAGCGTCCTACTTTACCGGTTATTCCCATTGACTTCATTTTGTGTGCTATCACGCCATGGTCACATTTATCGAAAGCCTTTGCGAAGTCCGTGTATATCACATCAGCATTCTGTTTTTCTTCTAATGCCTCAGTGACTTTATCGTAGTGCTCAAGTAGCTGTGAGAGGCACGATCTTCCCGCTCGAAATCCATGTTGGCCTGGGTTGTGAAGGTCATTGGTCTCCATGAAATTGGTGACCTGACTCCTAATCACTCTCTCAAATACTTTTATTATGTGCGATGTCAGTGCAACTGGTCTATAATTCTTTGCCATGCTTTGCTCCCTCCCTTGTGTAGAGGGGCTATGTCTGCCACTTTAAGTGCATCTGGTATCTCTCCCGTGTCCAAGCTCTTCCTCCACACTATACTGAGTGCCTGTGCTACCGGCACTTTGCATTTCTTTATAAATATTGAATTCCATGAGTCTGGACCTGGGGCCGAGTGCATGGGCATGTTTTCAATTTCTCTTTCAAAATTTAGTGCGCTCGTGTTGATATCAGTTATATTTACAGGGGTTTGGATATCACGCATAAAGAAATTGTCTGGATCTTCTACTTTCATGTTGTTTATTGGAGTGCTAAACATGTCCTCATACTGCTTTTTTAGGATTTCACTAATTTCTTTGTCATCCTCCGTGTATGAACCTTCACTTGTACGAATAGGTCCAATACTGGCAGTAGTTTTTGCTTTTGATTTCGCATATGTGAAGAAGTATTTTGGATTTTTCTTTATTTCCTGAATTGCTTTCTGTTCTAACTGCCTTTCTTCAGTTTCATATGAGTGTTTCAATTTCCGCTCGATTTCTTCAATCTCCCTATTTAAATTATTCCTTCTTTGACGGGAAATTCAATGTCTTTGAAATTAATGAAATTCTTGGGGCGTCTCATCTTGGTGGCCCAAGATGAGACGCCCCACTCCCACAGCTGGTGGCCCAAGATGAGACGCCTCACTCCCACAGCTCGTGGCCCAAGATGAGACGCCCCGCTCCCACAGCTGGTGGCCCAAGATGAGACGCCTCACTCCCACAGCTGGTGGCCCAAGATGAGACGCCCCGCTCCCACAGCTGGTGGCCCAAGATGAGACGCCCACTCCCACAGCTGGTGGCCCAAGATGAGACGCCCCACTCCCACAACTGGTGGCCCAAGATGAGACGCCCCACTCCCACAGCTGGTGGCCCAAGATGAGACGCCCCGCTCCCACAGCTGGTGGCCCAAGATGAGACGCCCCACTCCCACAGCTGGTGGCAAAAGATGAGACGCCCCGCTCCCACAGCTGGTGGCCCAAGATGAGACGCCCCACTCCCACAGCTGGTGGCCCAAGATGAGACGCCCCACTCCCACAGCTGGTGGCAAAAGATGAGACGCCCCGCTCCCACAGCTGGTGGCCCAAGATGAGACGCCCCACTCCCACAGCTGGTGGCCCAAGATGAGACGCCCCACTCCCACAGCTGGTGGCAAAAGATGAGACATGTGTGGAAGCATCAGGGAGTGTGTATATATGAATGCTACTCAGTATTCATCTATAGACATCCATATGTGGTGAAACACATGTGAAGAACCTCTCACACACTCACAGCTCCCTGACAAGAGGGAGCCAGCTTAGCTTAGCTGCCAACACCCACACATGGTGTCAGCAAGGCGGACAGCCCGCCTGCTTTCATACCTCTCACTGTATTTCCCACTTCTATACTTCCCTTCACCTATGCCTCTCCCCTTCACCTTTACCACCTCCCCCCTACAAAAAAGGGGACACGCGGAGGGTGGTGGGGGCATTGAGGGTGGTGGGGAGGGTGGTGGAGGCATTGAGGGTGGTGGAGGCAGGGGTGGGGAGGGTGGTGGGGGCAGGGGTGGGGAGGGTGGTGGGGGCAGGGAGCAGAGGTCAAGGGGAAGGGAAAGGGGTGCAGGCAGGGGGCGGGATGGGGAGGGGGGGGGGAGGGGGGGTGGAGGGGGAAAGGAAAACGGGTGCAATTATGCAAATTAGCAGTACTGTGATTATGCTAACCTGACTGCTCCATAGGTCTACTGGTCCATAGGTCTGCTGGTCCATAGGTCTGCTGGTCCATAGGTCTACTGGTCCATAGGTCTGCTGGTCCATAGGTCTGCTGGTCCATAGGTCTGCTGGTCCATAGGTCTACTGGTCCATAGGTCTGCTGGTCCATAGGTCTGCTGGTCCATAGGTCTGCTGGTCCATAGGTCTGCTGGTCCATAGGTCTACTGGTCCATAGGTCTGCTGGTCCATAGGTCTGCTGGTCCATAGGTCTGCTGGTCCATAGGTCTGCTGGTCCATAGGTCTGCTGGTCCATAGGTCTGCTGGTCCATAGGTCTGCTGGTCCATAGGTCTACTGGTCCATAGGTCTGCTGGTCCATAGGTCTGCTGGTCCATAGGTCTGCTGGTCCATAGGTCTGCTGGTCCATAGGTCTACTGGTCCATAGGTCTGCTGGTCCATAGGTCTGCTGGTCCATAGGTCTGCTGGTCCATAGGTCTGCTGGTCCATAGGTCTACTAGTCCATAGGTCTGCTGGTCCATAGGTCTGCTGGTCCATAGGTCTGCTGGTCCGTAGGTCTGCTGGTCCATAGGTCTGCTGGTCCATAGGTCTGCTGGTCCATAGGTCTACTAGTCCATAGGTCTGCTGGTCCATAGGTCTGCTGGTCCATAGGTCTGCTGGTCCATAGGTCTGCTGGTCCATAGGTCTACTAGTCCATAGGTCTGCTGGTTCATAGCTCTGCTGGTCCATAGGTCTACTGGTCCATAGGTCTACTGGTCCATAGGTCTGCTGGTCCATAGGTCTACTGGTCCATAGGTCTACTGGTCCATAGGTCTACTGATCCATAGGTCTGCTGGTCCATAGGTCTGCTGGTCCATAGGTCTACTGGTCCATAGTTCTACTGGTCCATAGGTCTACTAGTCCATAAGTCTGCTGGTTCATAGCACTGCTGGTCCATAGGTCTACTGATCCATAGGACTGCAGGTTCATAGGTCTGCTGGTCCATAGGTCTGCTGGTCCATAGGTCTGCTGGTCCATAGGTTTGCTGGTCTATAGGTCTGTTGGTCCATAGGTCTGCTGGTCCATAGGTCTGCTGGTCCATAGGTCTGCTGGTCCATAGGCCTACTGGTCCATAGGTCTGCTGGTCCATAGGTCTGCTGGTCCATAAGTCTGCTGGTCCATAGATCTACTGGTCCATAGGTCTGCTGGTCCATAGGTCTACTAGTCCATAGGTCTGCTGGTTCATAGCTCTGCTGGTCCATAGGTCTACTGATCCATAGGTCTGCAGGTTCATAGGTCTGCTGGTCCATAGGTCTGCTGGTCCATAGGTCTGCTGGTCCATAGGTCTGCTGATCCATAGGTTTACTGGTCCATAGGCCTGCTGGTTCATATGTCTACTGGTCCATAGGTCTGCTGGTCCATAGGCCTACTGGTCCATAGGTCTGCTGGTCCATAGGTCTGCTGGTCCATAGGTCTGCTGGTCCATAGGTCTACTGGTTCATAGGTCTACTAGTCCATAGGTCTGCTGGTTCATATGTCTACTGGTCCATAGGTCTGCTGGTCCATAGGTCTACTGGTCCATAGGTCTACTAGTCCATAGGCCTGCTGGTTCATATGTCTACTGGTCCATAGGTCTGCTGGTCCATAGGTCTGCTGGTCCATAGGTCTGCTGGTCCATAGGTCTACTGGTCCATAGGTCTACTGGTCCATAGGTCTACTAGTCCATAGGTCTGCTGGTCCATAGGTCTGCTGGTCCATAAGTCTGCTGGTCCATAGATCTACTGGTCCATAGGTCTGCTGGTCCATAGGTCTACTAGTCCATAGGTCTGCTGGTTCATAGCTCTGCTGGTCCATAGGTCAACTGATCCATAGGTCTGCAGGTTCATAGGTCTGCTGGTCCATAGGTCTGCTGGTCCATAGGTCTGCTGGTCCATAGGTTTACTGGCCCATAGGTCTGCTGGTCCTTAGGTCTGCTGGTCCATAGGTCTGCTGGTCCATAGGTCTGCTAGTCCATAGGTCTGCTGGTCCATAGGTCTGCTGGTCCATAGGTCTACTGGTCCATAGGTCTGCTGGTCCATATGTCTACTAGTCCATAGGTCTGCTGGTTCATAGCTCTGCTGGTCCATAGGTCTACTGGTCCATAGGTCTACTGGTCCATAGGTCTGCTGGTCCATAGGTCTGCTGGTCCATAGGTCTATAGGTCCATAGGTCTACTGGTCTATAGGTCTACTGATCCATAGGTCTGCTGGTCCATAGGTCTGCTGGTCCATAGGTCTACTGGTCCATAGGTCTACTGGTCCATAGGTCTACTAGTCCATAAGTCTGCTGGTTCATAGCACTGCTGGTCCATAGGTCTACTGATCCATAGGACTGCAGGTTCATAGGTCTGCTGGTCCATAGGTCTGCTGGTCCATTGGTCTGCTGGTCCATAGGTCTGCTGGTCCATAGGTTTACTGGTCCATAGGTCTGTTGGTACATAGGTCTGCTGGTCCATAGGTCTGCTGGTCCATAGGCCTACTGGTCCATAGGTCTGCTGGTCCATAGGTCTGCTGGTCCATAAGTCTGCTGGTCCATAGATCTACTGGTCCATAGGTCTGCTGGTCCATAGGTCTACTAGTCCATAGGTCTGCTGGTTCATAGCTCTGCTGGTCCATAGGTCTACTGATCCATAGGTCTGCAGGTTCATAGGTCTGCTGGTCCATAGGTCTGCTGGTCCATAGGTCTGCTGGTCCATAGGTCTGCTGATCCATAGGTTTACTGGTCCAGAGGTCTGCTGGATCATAGGTCTACTGGTCCATAGGTCTGCTGGTCCATAGGCTACTGGTCCATAGGTCTACTGGTCCATAGGTCTACTGGTCCATAGGTCTGCTGGTCCATAGGTCTACTGGTCCATAGGTCTACTGGTCCATAGGTCTACTAGTCCATAGGTCTGCTGGTTCATAGCTCTGCTGGTCCATAGGTCTGCTGGTCCATAGGTCTACTGATCCATAGGTCTGCAGGTTCATAGGTCTGCTGGTCCATAGTCTGCTGGTCCATAGGTCTGTGGTCCATAGGTTTAGCTGGTCCATAGGTCTGCTGGTCCATAGGTCTACTGGTCCATAGGTCTACTGGTCCATAGGTCTGCTGGTCCATAGGTCTTCTGGTCCATAGGCTGCTGGTCCATAGGTCTGCTGGTCCATAGGTCTAATGGTCCATAGGTCTACTGGTCCATAGGTCTGTTGGTCCATAGGTCTGCTGGTCCATAGGTCTACTGGTCCATAGGTCTACTGGTCTATAGGTCTACTTGTTCATAGGCCTGCTGGTCATAGCTCTGCTGGTCCATAGGTCTACTGGTCCATAGGTCTACTGGTCCATAGGTCTACTGGTCCATAGGTCTGCTGGTCCATAGGTCTGCTGGTCCATACGTCTGCTGGTCCATAGGTCTGCTGGCCCATAGGCCTACTGGTCCATAGGTCTGCTGGTCCATAGGTCTGCTGGTCCATAGGTCTACTGGTCCATAGGTCTACTGGTCCATAGGTCTGTTGGTCCATAGGTCTGCTGGTCCATAGGTCTACTGGTCCATAGGTCTACTGGTCCATAGGTCTGCTGGTCCATAGGTCTACTGATCCATAGGTCTGTTGGTTCATAGTTCTGCTGGTCCATAGGTCTGCTAGTCCATAGGTCTGCTGGTCCATATGTCTGCTTGTCCATAGGTCTGCTGGTCCATAGGTCTGCAGGTTCATAGGTCTGCTGGTCCATAGGTCTTCTGGTCCATAGGTTTACTGGTCCATAGGTCTGCATGTCCATAGGTCTACTGGTCCATAGGTCTGCTGGTCCATAGGTTTACTAGTTCATAGGTCTGCTGGTTCATAGCTCTGGTGGTCCATAGGTCTGCAGGTTCATAGGTCTGCTGGTCCATAGGTCTACTGATCCATAGGTCTGCAGGTTCATAGGTCTGCTGGTCCATAGGTCTGCTGGTCCATAGGTCTGCTGGTCCATAGGTCTGCTAGTCCATAGGTCTGCTGGTCCATATGTCTGCTTGTCCATAGGTCTGCTGGTCCATAGGTCTGCTGGTCCATAGGTCTGCTGGTCCACAGGTCTACTGGTCCATAGGTCTGCTGGTCCATAGGTCAACTGGTCCATAGTTCTGCTGGTCCATAGGTCTACTAGTCCATAGGTCTGCTGGTCCATAGCTCTGCTGGTCCATAGGTCTACTGGTCCATAGGTCTACTGGTCCATAGGTCTACTAGTCCATAGGTCTGCTGGTCCATAGGTCTGCTGGTCCATATGTCTGCTGGTCCATAGGTCTGCTAGTCCACAGGTCTGCTGATCCATAGGTCTGCTGGTCCATAGGTCTACTGATCCATAGGTCTGCTGGTTCATAGGTCTGCTGGTCCATAGGTCTGCTGGTCCATAGGTCTACTGGTTCATAGGTCTGCTGGTCCATAGGTCTACTGGTCCATAGGTCTGCTGGTTCATAGGTCTACGGGTCCATAGGTCTGCTGGTCCATAGGTCTACTGATCCATAGATCTGCTGGTTCATAGGTCTGCTGGTCCATAGGTCTGCTGGTCCATAGGTCTGCTGGTCCATAGGTCTACTGGTCCATAGGTCTGCTGGTCCATAGGTCTGCTGGTCCATAGGTCTACTGGTTCATAGGTCTACTGGTCCATAGGTCTGCTGGTTCATAGGTCTGCTGGTCCATAGGTCTACGGGTCCATAGGTCTACTGATCCATAGGTCTGCTGGTTCATAGGTCTGCTGGTTCATAGGTCTGCTTGTCCATACGTCTGCTGATCCATAGTTCTGCTGGTCCATAGGTCTGCTGGTCAGTAGGTCTGCTGGTCAGTAGGTCTGTTGGTTCATAGGTCTGCTGGTCCATAGGTCTGCTGGTTCATAGGTCTGCTGGTCCATAGGTCTGCTGATCCATAGGTTTGCTGGTCCATAGGCCTACTGGTCCATAGGTCTGCTGGTCCATAGGTCTGCTGGTCCATAGGTCTACTGGTCCATAGGTCTGCTGGTCCATAGGTCTGCTGATCCATAGGTCTGCTGATCCATAGGTTTGCTTTTTCATAGGTCTGCTGGTCCATAGGTCTGCTGGTCCATAGGTCTACTGGTCCATAGGTCTGCTGGTCCATAGGTCTGCTGATCCATAGGTCTGCTGATCCATAGGTTTGCTTTTTCATAGGTCTGCTGATCCATAGGTTTGCTTGTCCATAGCTCTGCTGGTCCATTGGTCTACTGGTCCATAGGTCTGC
Organism: Procambarus virginalis; assembly: GCA_020271785.1. Taxonomy (NCBI): domain Eukaryota; kingdom Metazoa; phylum Arthropoda; class Malacostraca; order Decapoda; family Cambaridae; genus Procambarus; species Procambarus virginalis. The sequence continues at coordinate 8,529 of WNGS01060232.1, forward strand.
TGGTCTATAGGTCTGCTGGTTCATAGGTCTACTGGTCTAAAGGTCTGCTTGTCCATAGCTCTGCTGGTCCATAGGTCTGCTGGTTCATAGGTCTGCTCGTCCATAAGTCTGCTGGTCCATAGGTCTGCTGGTCCATAGGTCTGCTGGTTCATAGGTCTGCTGGTCCATAAGTCTGCTGGTTCATAGGTCTGCTGGTCCATATGTCTACTAGTCCATAGGTCTGCTGGTCTATAGGTCTGCTGGTCGATAGGTCTGCTGATCCATACGTCTTATAGTATTGGGCAGCGCCACTCATCCTGTGAGTGGACACACCGCCATAGTGACAGTATTGGGCAGCACCACTCATCCTGTGAGTGGACACACCACCATAGTGACAGTATTGGGCAGCGCCACTCATCCTGTGAGTGGACACACCGCCATAGTGACAGTATTGGGCAGCGCCACTCATCCTGTGAGTGGACACACCGCTATAGTGACAGTATTGGGCAGCGCCACTCATCCTGTGAGTGGACACACCGCCATAGTGACAGTATTGGGCAGCGCCACTCATCCTGTGAGTGGACACACCGTCATAGTGACAGTATTGGGCAGCGTCACTCATCCTGTGAGTGGACACACCGCCATAGTGACATTATTGGGCAGCGCCACTCACCCTGTGAGTGGACACACCACCATAGTGACAGTATTGGGCAGCGCCACTCATCCTCTGAATGGACACACCGCCATAGTGACAGTATTGGCCAGCGTCACTCATCCTGTCAGTGGACACACCGCCATAGTGACAGTATTGGGCAGCGTCACTCATCCTGTCAGTGGACACACTGTCATAGTGACAGTATTGGGCAGCGCCACTCATCCTGTGAGTAAACACACCGCCAGAGTCACAGTATTGGGCAGCGTCACTCATCCTGTGAGTGGACACACCACCATAGTGACAGTATTGGGCAGCGTCACTCATCCTGTGAGTGAACACACTGCCATAGTGACAGTATTGGGCAGCGCCACTCATCCTGTGAGTAAACACACCGCCATAGTGACAGTATTGGGCAGCGCCACTCATCCTGTGAGTGAACACACCGCCATAGTGACAGTATTGGGCAGCGCCACTCATCCTGTGAGTAAACACACCGCTATAGTGACAGTATTGGGCAGCGCCACTCATCCTGTGAGTGGACACACCGCCATAGTGACAGTATTGGGCAGCACCACTCATCCTGTGAGTGGACACACCGCCATAGTGACAGTATTGGGCAGCGTCACTCATCCTATGAGTGGACACACCGCCATAGTGACAGTATTGGGCAGCGTCACTCACCTTGTGAGTGGACACACTGTCATAGTGACAGTATTGGGCAGCGCCACTCATCCTGTGAGTGGACACACGACCATAGTGACAGTATTGGGCAGCGCCACTCATCCTGTGAGTGGACACACCACCATAGTGACAGTATTGGGCAGCGCCACTCATCCTGTGAGTGGACACACCGCCATAGTGACAGTATTGGGCATCGCCACTCATCTTGTGAGTGGACACACCACCATAGTGACAGTATTGGGCAGCGCCACTCATCCTGTGAGTGGACACACCACCATAGTGACAGTATTGGGCAGCGCCACTCATCCTGTGAGTGGACACACCGCCATAGTGACAGTATTGGGCAGCGTCACTCATCCTGTGAGTGGACACACCGCCATAGTGACAGTATTGGGCAGCGCCACTCATCCTGTGAGTGGACACACCGCCATAGTGACAGTATTGGGCATCGCCACTCATCTTGTGAGTGGACACACCACCATAGTGACAGTATTGGGCAGCGTCACTCATCCTGTGAGTGGACACACCGCCATAGTGACAGTATTGGGCAGTGCCACTCATCCTGTGAGTGGACACACCGCCATAGTGACAGTATTGGGCAGCGTCACTCATCCTATGAGTGGACACACCACCATAGTGACAGTATTGGGCAGCGCCACTCATCCTGTCAGTGGACACACCACCATAGTGACAGTATTGGGCAGCGCCACTCATCCTGTGAGTGGACACACCACCATAGTGACAGTATTGGGCAGCGCCACTCATGCTGTGAGTGGACACACCGCCATAGTGACAGTATTGGGCAGCGCCACTCATCCTGTGAGTGGATACACCACCATAGTGACAGTATTGGGCAGCGCCACTCATCCTGTCAGTGGACACACCGCCATAGTGACAGCATTGGGCAGCGCCACTCATCCTGTCAGTGGACACACCGCCATAGTGACAGTATTGGGCAGCGCCACTCATCTTGTGAGTGGACACACCACCATCGTGACAGTATTGGGCAGCGCCACTCATCCTGTCAGTGGACACACCGCCATAGTGACAGTATTGTGCAGCGCCACTCATCCTGTCAGTGGACACACCGCCATAGTGACAGTATTGTGCAGCGCCACTCATCCTGTCAGTGGACACACCGCCATAGTGACAGTATTGGGCAGCGCCACTCATCTTGTGAGTGGACACACCACCATCGTGACAGTATTGGGCAGCACCACTCATCCTGTCAGTGGACACACCGCCATAGTGACAGTATTGGGCAGCACCACTCATCTTGTGAGTGGACACACCGCCATAGTGACAGTATTGGGCAGCGCCACTCATCCTGTCAGTGGACACACCGCCATAGTGACAGTATTGGGCAGCACCACTCATCCTGTCAGTGGACACACCGCATAAACATATATGAATGAGCTCTTAGGTCTACAAATTTGGATGAGAATTTCGTAGGTTGTGATCATATCTTCCCTAACTCTTTTATCTTCCTTGGCGTGAGGTTTAATTCCCGTAGCCTTTCCCCGTAACTCATACCTCTCAGTTCTTGGACTAGTCTGGTGGCATGCCACTGAATCTTCTCTAACTTTGTCCAGTGTTTAACTAGGTATAGACTCCAGGATGGAGCTGCATGCGCCAGGATTGGTCTGACATAGGTGCTATACAAGGTTCTGAATTATTCCTATTGTTAGGTGAAGTAGGTACTCTGAGAGAGAACTATCAACATCAGAGGCCCGAGACTGTTCAACACGCTTCCACTACACATAAGGGACATAACTGACCGACCCCTCACAGTGTTCAAGAGAGAACTATCAACATCAGAGGCCCGAGACTGTTCAACACGCTTCCACTACACATAAGGGACATAACTCCAAAGGATACCTGATACCTCCAAAGGATACCTGATCAACCGGGCTGTGACTCATAAGTCATGCTGCGAGCAGCCGCGTCCAAGAGCCTGGTTGACCAGCCCAACCTGATCATGCATGGTGTGACGGTACACCACCATCAGTAGAGTGACGGTAAACCACCATCAGTGGTGTGACGGTACACCATCAGTAGAGTGACGGTACACCATCATCAGTAGTGTGACGGTACACCACCATCAGTAGTGTGACGGTACACCACCATCAGTAGTGTGACGGTACACCACCATCAGTAGTGTGACGGTACACCACCATCAGTAGCGTGACGGTACACCACCATCAGTAGTGTGACGGTACACCACCATTAGTAATGTGACAGTACACCACCATCAGTAGTGTGACGGTACACCATAATCAGTAGTGTGACGGTACACCATCATCAGTAGAGTGACGGTACACCACCATCAGTAGTGTAACGGTACACCACCATCAGCAGTGTGACGGTACACCACCACCAGTAGTGTGACGGTACACCACCATCAGCAGTGTGACGGTACACCACCACCAGTAGTGTGACGGTACACCACCATCAGTAGAGTGACGGTACACCATCAGTAGTGTGTCGGTACACCACCATCAGTAGTGTGATGGTTCACCACCATCAGTAGTGTGACGGTACACCACCACCAGTAGTGTGACGGTACACCACCATCAGTAGTGTGTTGGTACACCACCATCAGTAGAGTGACGGAACACCACCATCAGTAGTGTGACGGTACAACACCATCAGTAGTGTGACGGTACACCACAATCAGTAGTGTGACGGTACACCTTCAGTAGTGTGACGGTACACCACCATTAGTAGTGTGACGGTACACCATCAGTAGTGTGACGGTACAACACCATCAGTAGAGTGACGGTACACCATCAGTAGTGTGACGGTACACCATCATCAGTAGTGTGACGGTACACCATCAGTAGTGGGACGGTACACCATCATCAGTAGTGTGACGGTACACCATCAGTAGTGTGACGGTACACCATCATTAGTGAGACGGTACACCATCACTAGTGTGACGGTACACCATCAGTAGTGTGACGGTACACCATCACTAGTGTGACTGTACACCATCAATAGTGTGCCGGTACAACATCAGTAATGTGACGGTACACCATCAG
>WNGS01060238.1:0-7500 GCA_020271785.1 Procambarus virginalis
ACGCTCTTCAGTTGGCAATTGTTCAGTAGACTCACGGAAATAAGTGTCCCAAAACATTAGAACCTTTTGCCAAGTAAAACAAAGTCTTGAACTGTATTTAATTTTATTTATTAAAAAATACTAAATATAAGAAACAACGTATTAATACAATTGTAAAGATTGTATTAATTCACCTTCATTGTAAAGCTTCTCTTACTTACACTTTTAAACCATATGTCAGCTGGTCGAGTTACGTCTTAAATCATCGCTTCTTGTTGTTGTTGTTGAAGTGTGGAAGCTGGAGCGGTGCCCAGTGCTTTACTTCTGTCATTATTTTCCGAAATTCACACAATATTGGAACTCGCAATACGTTATTATTTTAAATGTGGGAGTTTGAGCAAGATTGGAGAAAAAGTTAAGTCTAGGTCAGCGGTTGCCAACCTTTCGGAGCTCACGAATCGCTAAATTCATAAATTTAAATCCTGAGGACCACTCGTGCGAATCCTGCGGCACACAAAATAAGAAATGATAGTTATTAGAGCAAACTACTTGATGCCATTAAATGTAACAATTAGGTAAAATAAACAAATAAAATTCTTCCGGGCCACTGGTTGGCAACCGCTGCTCAAGGTGGTCTACCCTCGGTGATGAAAACAACCAGGCAACATACACATACACATGCAAAACAAAAAAGAAATCCATTACATTTTCTACAAGGTGATAGGGATAGGCCTGTGAAATGGTACAAAGAAATCAAACCAACAAAATCATTGAAGAAAGAGGAAGTAAAGGACAAGGAATGTGAGAATATATCCCTGAAAGTTGTATACTGTACTGTACTAACATAGATGGAGTGAGATATAAAAAGATAGTGGAGCTAAACGATATGATACAGCTTAAGACGCCAGGTATTGTTGGACTAACGGAGAGGAAACAAGGTGACATATTAAATGAGGTTCTATTCTTAAGGGCTACTCAATTTGAAGATGTGATGAAAATTAGGAAAGGTAGAGGTGTTGCCATTCTGGTGAAAGAACTGCTAAAGATAATCGAATTCATGATTGACAACACACAAGAAGTTGACATAATTGCACTGAAGATTTGTAATTGGGATGATAAACTGATGATCATACATGTCTCTGTTCCACCCGCATGCAGCACTTGTCACAGGAGCAGCTGGATGATCATGCATGTCTCTGTTCCACCCGCATGCAGCACTTGTCACAGGAGGAGCTGGATGATCATGCATGTCTCTGTTCCACCGCATGCAGCACTTGTCACAGGAGGAGCTGGATGATCATGCATGTCTCTGTTCCACCCGCATGCAGCACTTGTCACAGGAGGAGCTGGATGATCATGCATGTCTCTGTTCCACCTGCATGCAGCACTTGTCACAGGAGGAGCTGGATGATCATGCATGTCTCTGTTCCACCCGCATGCAGCACTTGTCACAGGAGGAGCTGGATGATCATGCATGTCTCTGTTCCACCCGCATGCAGCACTTGTCACAGGAGCAGCTGGACAACAAAAAGAGAGGCTTCATAATGATCACGAGAGATTATATTTAGAGCAGGTAAAGATAGATCACGACTTGGTGTTCGGTGACTTCCACTTGAAATCTATAGACTGGGAGGCCTTCGAAGCAAGAATGGAGGTCTTTGAACCGGTAGATTTGTAAACCTCATCCTGGAGACATTCGTGTATTAATACATTAAACGGACTATGAGAATAAGGGAAGGGGACGTTTTTTCATTACTGGATTTGAGATTCACCAAGAAAGGGAAGAGATATTAGACTTTCAGTACCTTCTTCTACCATTTGGTAAAATGTTCTTGTCCTTTTGGAAATAAAATATACAATGCATTACAATCTAGAAGAGAATGAGAAAAAAGCAGTTGAAAAAGCTGATTTCAGGAAAGGATAATATGAAGAACTTAGTTCTTTAATGAATTTAATTGGGAAAGCTTGTTAAGCAAGAAAGAAAATGAGATGTTTGTCAAGTTTTGTTAAATATATTATAAAGATACAAACGAATTTATACCAAAACAGATACAGAACAAGGAAATAGGATTGGTTCAACATAAATTGTTTGAGTGCCAGAGACCAAGAAAGACAAAAATGGAATCAATATAGGAGAGGCCAAACCCTCAAACATTCCAGCGATACAAAAAAGTGAGAAAACTACACAGCAGTGAGGAGAGAGGCAGAAAGAAATTATGAGAAACGGATTTTGGACAAATGTAAAATAGAATTGGGCCTATTCTATAAATTCACCGAAAGCAAATTGCAGGTAAAGGATAATATTCAAAGGTTGAAAATGGGAAAGGAGATTCATGGAAATAAAAAGGAAATGTATGAAACATTAAATGAACAGTTCCAATGTGTGTGTGTGTGTGCAAAATGAAATATTCACAGAACCAGACACTGAGAATTCCAGAGAACAACATAGAGGTGTCTAGAAACGAAGTGGGAAAAAGTTCTCTCAGCTAAGTAGGAACAAGGCAGTTGGCCCAGATGGAGTTTCACCATGGGTTCTGAGAGAATGTGCACCTGAGCTCAGCATTCCACTTTAGCTAATTTTTCAGGCGTATGTGTACAGGAGTTGTAGCTGATGTGTGGAAAAAGGCTAACATAGTTCCAACCCACAAAAGTGGCAGCAGGGAAGATCCTCTCAATTATAGGCCTGTATCATTGACAAGTGTAATAGTCAAAATATTGGAAAAAAATTAAAACCAAATGGTAGAACACCTAGAGAGAAGTGATATAACAACAGATTCAGTAGGATTTCAATCAGGAAGGTCTTGTGTAACAAATTACTTAGTTTCTGTGATAAAGGCTCGGAGATTTACTGGAAAGAGATGGTTGGGTTGACTGCATTTATCAGGACCTAAAAAGTCTTTCAACAAAGTATCACATTAAGAGGTTGTTCTGGAAACTGGAACATAATGGAGGAGTGTCAGGAAACCTTAACACAGATGGAAAAATTGTCTGCTAGAAAAATGAGGAAAGTATGTAATAAGAGAGAATGTATCACACTGGCGAAACCTCATTAGTGGAGTACCACAGGGTTCAGTTTTTACAACGGTAATGTTCATTGTCTACAAATATCTATACTACATACTAAACTGAATAAAGAATTATATGAACATATTTGCTGATGATACTAAGCTGATTTAGATAGAGACGATAAGTGACTAAGATGAATGTCATGCCAATGAAGATGATCTAGGTAACTATATGGAGCACCACTTAGCATATGAAATTCATTGTGAATAATGCAGAATGTTATGAAGTGCAGAATAGGAGAAAATAGGCCCCACACAACCTACAAGTTATGTGAAAAAGCTTTAAGGAATTCTGATAAAGATCTCTGGGTGGTTCTAGATGTAAAACTATCACCTGAGGACCACGTAAAGAACGTGCGAGGAGTATATACTATGCTTTCCATTTCATAATTGCTTTTAAATACATTAATGGTGAAATACTAACAAAATTATTTGCAACCTTGTGAGACCAAAGTTAGAATATGCAGCAGTTGTATGGTGCTCATATCTTAAGACATATAAGTTAACTGGAAAAAGTGCAAAGACCAGCAACTAAATGGCTCCCAGAACTGAAAAACAAAGAGTCATAAGGAGAGGCTCGAGATGTTAAATATACCAAAGTTAGAAGAGAAAGAGGCGATGTGATCACTGTACAAAATAGTAACAGCAATTGGCAAAATTGATAAAGAATAATTGCTGGGATCTGGAACTTCAAGAACAAGAGGCCATAGATTTAAGCTAATTAACAAAGCTTCCCAAAAATACAGTATTAGAAAATTCACTTCCGCAAACAGCGGTAGACGGAACACGTTAAGTGAGAAGATGGTGGAGGCCAATTCTGTCAGTAGCTATAACGCTTTATATGACGGAGTATTGTACTGGGAAGACGGGACACCACGAGTGTAGCTCTCATCCTGTAACTAAGGCAATGACAAAAAGTGCATAACCACAGTACAGTATGCTATGTCTTCTTCTAATAACCAACTATCCTAAGTTTGATCAGTGGTAAGAGACACGCGTTTCCTTTCACTTGATACCTCTGTTCACCCAGCAGTGAATAGGTACCCGAGAGCTAGACAGCTTTTATAGAGATGGTCAGTAGTTGGCCCAGTGGATATAATGGATAAAATTGGTTTGGTGAAATGAAATAATGGTGAAAATTGGTTTCACACACACATGCATGCACACAGTAAGTACAGTTTTAGTATCTGACCCAAGGCCTAAATTTAAACTTGGGATAATACAGCAATACATTTCTGGGAGGGCTTTCCTCAGCAGTTCCCCGAGCCTAGTTAGCTCCAAGCCTCTCGTGCTTAACAATAAGCACCTGCTAGAAACCAGAAGCAACGTCTGGTTGACTCGCAAGATTCAAAGGTGGGGTCTGGGGAGTCAAGATCAACCCAAGCTATTGGGAAACAGCTACCATTAAGGGTAGAATACCTCAAAATAAACAACTGCATGGAGAAGAATTGGAAATCTCGTTAACTATGTATACATACTGGTTAGCCAGTTAGCACCACTAGTTAGTTACACTTCCTGACCACCAGATGACAGTCTTGGTAGCTTGGTGCTCCAGCCGGCTGGCACGTCACACGTGTGCTACACAAGAACATACTGTACCTCAATCACCTGGAACGGGAAGGCTGGGAAACAAGAGGCCTACTACGGAACCCAACAGGTTTTTGTTTTTTCTTTTACTACTACTACTATTTTTTCAGTCACCGCTGGACTTCTGGGGGGGGGGAGAGCTTCATTTCGGTCTCCTGGATGGTCTCATTATCTCTGCATCCAACACTCCATTTGGCTTCTTGTGTTTACTTAGTAGTAGTGTTTGGGCTTTGCAACCGCAGCTTGAGCAGTTGTGCAAATGCCTCAACTTTGCCTGCATGGTTTGTCTACTTGGCATCCCGTTCTCGACTCAAGTCCATTACATCCAGCGATCGACCCCACAGATCAATTTTTACATACAGTTCATTCAAAACAGGAATTTTCTCAAATATAAATTAATATAATAGATTAGCATATTGTGCATATATAGGCATAGGTTAGGTTAGGTGTTCAGCTTCTGTGGCGATTACTTGTACGTGGGTGAAGCATTTACAGCGTTGTGGCTCGACAAAATTCGTCAGTGAAGACTTGTTCGGATATGTTCGAACGTCAGCAGTTGTGAGTCGTGTGTAACCGCTTTTCATTCATAAACAGGGGGTTTGGGGGTGCATGGAATCACTTTTGGATCTTTGTTTGGAGGACGGGCTGTTTACAGCGTTGTGGCTCGAACAAAATTCGTCAGTGAAGCACTTGTTCCAGAAGTTTTCAAATGAAATCAGCCGAGTCGTGTGTAAACCGTTTTTCATTCATAAACAGGGTTTGGTGGGTGCATGGAATCACTTTTGGGTCTTTGTTCAGAGGACAGGCTGCTACGTGGCGGGGTTTGGTTTTATTTGTTGTACCCGTTTCTCTGGTATTGACAGTTTTGCTATCCCTGGGATTGTCTGGCATGGACTCCATTTGCCCTTCAGCAGCTTCTCTCACCATTTTACTTTAAGTCTTTCTGAAGTTCAGTCCTGAACTGAACTAATGGTGGTAATTGGCTAAATATGTGTGTGTGCATAGCTAACAGGGTTGCTAATGTGTCTATGCAGTTGATAATTTTGGGGTGCTCTGCCCTTCGGTGGGGTTTTGCTCTTGGCTTGATCTTGTACTCCCAGACTCCATTAGCTTCCAATGAGTGGAATAAGTTGTGGTTGTGGTCTCCAGTAGATACTTGAGTCACGCTGAGCTGGTGGTGCTCGGGAAGCTTGGTGCTCGCCAGGCACCTACCTCACCAAGTCACCCTCACCACCCACCATTAACACTGGATTATTCATTCTCAAAAACAACTTTAGTTTGACAACATTACATCATAGTATTCCTATTTTATCAAGTCAAAAAATTATAATTAGCTAAATAATATGTAATCCATAACTTCATACAGCAGTACACACTACAATAGTTTACTCAAATAACTAAAATGTATAGAGAAATATTTGATAACAAAAATATAGATTATAATAATGAGTTAATGTCAACTACCTGCTCCCTAACCTACTTTGATCACATCATTCTTACTTTGAATGTAAAACTTGAAGTGTTGCATGACAACATTGGTGACAGACATGCAAGTTATATGCACTCAATATCAAGACCTCCAGTCTTAAACTCCACTTCTCGGCACGAGCTTAGGAAATTGAAAGAAGTTTATCGAGGTATAAATACAGGGTATACACACAGGCATGCGGTAGTTCAAGCTATTCTCACCCCGTTTGAGAGAGAAACTTATGGACAATACAGTAGTCAAGCCATACTGTTGTTGTATATCCTGCAGCAAGGGTGTCATGAACAATACAGTAGCCAAGCCATACTATTGTATATCCTGCAGCAAGGGTGTCATGAACAATACAGTAGCCAAGCCATACTGTTATAGAAATGTTAATATTTCATCAAGGTGTCATATGCACAAGTTAATTATTGTTAAGCAGCAGTTGAACATGTACAGTTTATATGTCGCATTAGACATTTCTGATCATCTCTAACATTTTTAACAAATAAAAGATGTTAATATTTTCAGTAAGTTCAAAACATTTCATTCTCTACATTCTAATAATTCATCTTGTCTTATTTAAATGGTTTTGTTTATAGTGAATAATTTACGAAGGTAACGGGTTATGTTATATACACTGTAAGGCGGCGTTGTGGGAAGTTAGGAGGCAGCAGCTGTGGTCTTGGGCTTGTACTTTCCCGGAGCTCCGTGTACTTGGTGTTAAGGAGGTCCACGTCCCGCCTCAGGAGGCCAGCCTCCTGCTCCCGCAGCTTGGTCTCGTCCTTCAGCTTGCTGGAGAGGGAGGTCTTCACTACGTGTACTGCCTCCGCCAGTTTCTTCATCCCCGTCTGTGTCTCGTCCACGTCTTGTGTCAACTGTGCCTGTGGGGCGGGGGGGGGGGTCAGTGTTGGGAGGCATACTTACATATACCATACACACACACACACACACACACACACACACACACACACACACACACACACACACACACACACACACACACACACACACACACACTGGAACACACACACACACACACACACACACACACACACACACACACACACACACACACACACACACACACACACTGGAACAAGTTGGGGGAGAAGGTGGTGGAGGCCAAGACCGTCAGTAGTTTCAAAGCGTTATATGACAAAGAGTGCTGGGAAGACGGGACACCACGAGCGTAGCTCTCATCCTGTAACTACACTTAGGTAATTACACACTTAGGTAATTACACACACACACACACACACACACACACTCACACACACACAACTCTAGATGCATCTAAAGCAGCAGGACCAGACAAAGTATCACCGTGGATACTAAAGAAGCGGCGCAGGCCCTCAGCGTGCCTCTGGCAATGATCTTTAATGAGTCACTTATGTCGGG
>WNGS01060238.1:12500-16195 GCA_020271785.1 Procambarus virginalis
TTGTTATATTATTAACTGTTAGATTAAGGACCTGCCCAAAATGCTGTGCGCACTAGTGGCTTTACAAGACTGTAAAACATCGATGCTGTGTACTCTCATAGACCCAGAGTAACTTGTATATAAATAAATAAATAATGAGACATGGTAAGTGAAGAGTGTGAAATTTAAAGAAATTACCAAGACAATACTCATGTTGCGAACAATCAAAGTAAACCTGAAGGCCAACATTAGAGAGTTAGGCAAGATATGCTGAGAGAAACTTCATGGATAAATTAACTCGCATACACATATGGTGTTTAACGAAGACAAGTTCCAGCTCATGCGCTATGGAAAAAATGAAAATATAAAAACGGAAACCACGTACAAAACTCAGACAATCATAACTATGAACGAAAAGGCAATGTAAAGGATCTGGGTGTACTCATGTCGGAAGACTTTACCTTTAAAGAACACAATAAAGTGGCCGTCACAACTGCAAGAAAAATGACAGGTGGATAACAAGAACTTTTCACACTAGAGATGCTATACCGATGATGACACTTTTCAAAACGCTTGTGCTCTCTAGAGTGCACAATGACAGCCCCTTTCACTGCTGAGAAATTGCTGACCTGGAGAGCGTGCAGAGATCCTTTACTGCTAGAATCCACTCGGTAAAACATCTAAACTATTGGGACCGACTAAAGAGCCTAAATCTGTACTCCCTTGAGCGCAGGCGGGAGAGATACATAATAATTTACACATGGAAAATATTAGAGGGGCTGGTGCCAAACCTGCACACAGAAATAACATCACATGGGACCAGAAGACATGGCAGGATGTGCAGAATACCCCCGTTGAAAAGCAGAGGTGCAACTGGTACTCTGAGAGAGAACTCTATCAACATCAGAGGCCCGAGACTGTTCAACACGCTTCCACTACACATAAGGGACATAACTGGCCGACCCCTCACAGTGTTCAAGAGAGAACTATCAACATCAGAGGCCCGAGACTGTTCAACACGCTTCCACTACACATAAGGAACATAACTGGCCGACCCCTCACAGTGTTCAAGAGAGAACTATCAACATCAGAGGCCCGAGACTGTTCAACACGCTTCCACTACACATAAGGGACATAACTGGCCGACCCCTCACAGTGTTCAAGAGAGAACTATCAACATCAGAGGCCCGAGACTGTTCAACACGCTTCCACTACACATAAGGGACATAACTGGCCGACCCCTCACAGTGTTCAAGAAAGAACTATCAACATCAGAGGCCCGAGACTGTTCAACACGCTTCCACTACACATAAGGGACATAACTGGCCGACCCCTCACAGTGTTCAAGAGAGAACTATCAACATCAGAGGCCCGAGACTGTTCAACACGCTTCCACTACACATAAGGGGCATAACTGGCAAACCCCTCACAGTGTTCAAGAGAGAACTGGATAAGCACCTCCAAAGGATACCTGATCAACCAGGCTGTGACTCATACGTCAGGCTGCGAGCAGCCGCGTCCAACAGCCTGGTTGATCAGTCTAGCAACCAGGAGGCCTGGTCGATGACCGGGCCGCGGGGACGCTAAGCCCCGGAAGCACCTCAAGGTAAGGTAACCTTAAGGTAACCCCCATGTAATGTCATTTATCCATATGTCAACTGTCAGTCAACTGATGTACAGGTTCCTGGACCTATTGGCCTCTGTCAAATCTACACTTGAAACTGTGTATGGAGTCAGCCTCCACCACATCACTGCTTAATGCATTCCATTTGTCAACCACTCTGACACTAAAAAAGTTCTTTCTGTGTGGCTCATTTGGGCACCTAGTTTCCACCTGTGTCCCCTAGTGCGTGTGCCCCTTGTGTTAAATAGCCTGTCTTTATCTACCCTATCAATTCCCTTCAGAATCTTGAATGTGGTGATCATGTCCCCCCCTAACTCTTCTGTCTTCCAGCGAAGTGAGGTTTAATTCCCGTAGTCTCTCCTCGTAGCTCATACCTCTCAGCTCGGGTACTAGTCTGGTGGCAAACCTTTGAACCTTTTCCAGTTTAGTCTTATCCTTGACCAGATATGGACTCCATGCTGGGGCTGCATACTCCAGGATTGGCCTGACATATGTGGTATACAAAGTTCTGAATGATTCTTTACACAAGTTTCTGAATGCCGTTCGTATGTTGGCCAGCCTGGCATATGCCGCTGATGTTATCCTCTTGATATGTGCTGCAGGAGACAGGTCTGGTGTGATATCAACCCCCAAGTCTTTTTCTTTCTCTGACTCCTGAAGAATTTCCTCTCCCAGATGATACCTTGTATCTGGCCTCCTGCTCCCTACCCCTATCTTCATTACATTACATTTGCTTGGGTTAAACTCTAACAGTCATTTGTTCGACCATTCCTGCAGCTTGTCCAGGTCTTCTTGAAGCCTCAAACTGTCCTCCTCTGTCTTAATCCTTCTCATAATTTTGGCGTCGTCAGCAAACATTGAGAGGAATGAGTCTATACCCTCTGGGAGATCATTTACGTATATCAGAAACAGGATAGGTCCAAGCACAGAGCCCTGTGGGACTCCACTGGTGACTTCACGCCATTCTGAGGTCTCACCCCTCACTATAACTCTCTGCTTCCTATTGCTTAGGTACTCCCTTATCCACTGGAGCGCCCTACCAGTTACTCCTGCCTGTTTCTCCAGCTTATGCATCAACCTTTTATGGGGTACTGTGTCAAAGGCTTTCCGACAGTCCAAAAAAATGCAGTCCGCCCAGCCCTCTCTTTCTTGCTTAATCTTTGTCACCTGATCGTAGAATTCTATCAAGCCTGTAAGGCAAGATTTACCCTCCCTGAACCCATGTTGCTGGGTTGTCACGAAGTCTCTTCTCTCCAGATGTGTTACCAGGTTTTTTCTCACAATCTTCTCCATCACCTTGCATGGTATACAAGTTAAGGACACTGGCCTGTAGTTCAGTGCCTCTTGTCTGTCATCCTTTTTAAATATTGGTACTACATTAGCAGTTGTATAGTGACTGTTGTGAGCCTCTTGTTGAATCACTTGTGACACAAAAGATTATTGATGTGTGTACTTGTGTAGGTGATTAAATATGTATGGGTATGTATGTATGTATACGTATGTATATGTATGCATGAGTATGTGTACATGTATATATATAACATTAATAATTTTGTAACTAGCGTCAAAAGATTGTTATTTGCTTAGCTAAACGAACTAGAGGGTTCAGTTCCTGAACCGATTATGTGCCTCTGTAATCCTTTACACCACCGCCCACGGGATGGATATGGGGTGCATAATAAAGAAAGAAATTGAAATTGAAACAGAGTCACCTACAATTAATGTATCAATTAAGTTAGAAATGTTATAATTAATAATAAATGCAATTTAAGATAAAAGTAACATAGAAATATCTTATTACGAGAGGAAATGTGAGTGAAATTAGTTCTATGATATTTAGTAAATATTTCTTAGTCTCGCTTTTAAACTGGTTGGAAGACATATATATACAGCTTTGAAATACATTTGGGATGTCATTTTACAAACTGGGACCTTTGATTTACACAGCACTTCTGCTTTTCCTAGGGAGTATTTCTCCATGGGAATATCAAGTGATATTTGTTCCTCGTGTGGTGACCATGAGTTCTATTACAGTTCTATAGGAAGCGCTTAATTAAGGTCAGCAGGAGTGTCACTGCAGCAGTCAGAGTTT
>WNGS01060239.1:0-11799 GCA_020271785.1 Procambarus virginalis
GTTCAGGAAGCCGTCTCTTCTTGGGACTGTAAGCCTCAAAGAACTCAGTATATAGGCCAGACAACAGCATCTCTTTCCAGGCGATTAACGATGCATAAGCAACAGGGCTCCATTAAGGAACATATAATCTCTTCCCACAACCAGACCATCACCAGAGAAATCTTAGCAAACACACAGAAATCATCGATAGATACAGCGATAGCAGGCGGCTTGACATCTGCGAGGCACTACACATAAAGAAGTCAACATCAGCAATCAACTGTCAATTAATGCACAACTATATTCTACCCACTTCAAGACCCCGCTCCAATATAGAGCATCAAGAAATATGGGCCAATAGGCCCTCTGCAGTTACTTCCATTCTTACCTTCAATTTACCCAATTAATACCCCAATATTTCGTGTTCTATCCTGTGTTGAAAGTTTTGTTCACCTCATCCAAAACTGTTGTAACATATCACCTCACCCAAAATGCGGGTATAAAATAAATGAAAGCTGTTTAAATCATAGCATAAGTAAGAACTCTGTTTAGTGTTTGCAGGTTATAGTTGTGTGTGTGTAAACTAAAAGTCTTTGAAAATGTAATAAGTTATTATGAAACGCGTTCAAGTGTCGCTTCAGACTAGAAATACTTCATACTCGACTTATCAAACGAGTATGCAGGGCAGCCATAATCGGATTTAGACGGGACGAGAGAAGAATGTAAAGCAAGGAGAGTGCGCCTATCCGCTCCCCGAGAAGTATGGGACAATACCCGAAGGACGGTAAGGGCCATAGGGCACTCAACACTGAGGTAAGAGATATGGGGCGACCAAGACAAACGAGAGTCAAAAAATCAACCTCAAAAGCCTAGCAGAATCCTTGTACACAATGGGGTGACCATAAAGCGAAAAAGGACAAAGAACGACACGCTTCGGAGTAAAAGTCATAGCACAAGTCTTGGACGTAGAGAACCTGAAGTTCTCTACGTAATGAGTTCTGAAGGAAATGATGGTCCTCAGATAAATTCAGATAAAAATATGTACAATTTTGCATATATTATCTTATGAGGTCTAAGTGTTATATCCTAGGAACAAAATAACTACGTCTCCTGGAAAAATCTTAGTTTATTCCCAGCTTAACTCTCATCAATATGTTGTGTTACTCTCACACAAATATTCTCAGTTTAACTCACATCAATATGATGTGTTGCTCTCACGCAAATATTCTCAGCTTAACTCTCATCAATATGTTGTGTTGCTCTCACACAAATATTTTCAGCTTAACTCTTATCAATATGATGTGTTGCTCTCACGCAAATATTCTCAGCTTAACTCTCATCAATATGTTGTGTTGCTCTCACACAAATATTTTCAGCTTAACTCTTATCAATATGATGTGTTGCTCTCACGCAAATATTCTCAGCTTAACTCTCATCAATATGTTGTGTTGTTCTCACGCAAATATTCTCAGCTTAATTCTCATCAATATGATGTGTTGCTCTCACGCAGATATTCTCAGCTTAACTCTCATCAATATGATGTGTTGCTCTCACACAAATATTCTCAGTTTAACTCACATCAATATGTTGTGTTGCTCTCACACAAATATTCTCAGCTTAACTCTCATCAATATGTTATGTTGCTCTCACACAAAAATATAAGTTCTAGTTGGTCTTCATTGTGTATAAAGTTCCACTAAGGAACTTTAGAGACCAAAATATCCCACAGAATCAGAAAGGTACGTATAGTTATAGCAAACAGTTTATCAAGCAGATATTTTAAACCTACACAGAGCTATAGCGCCAAAGTTGTAATAATCCCGACCTTGCTCTAAAGCATGAACCAATTTCCGCAATAATTTCACGTTGGGAACTAATGCATTAATCATGATACGAATCAGAGCTATTATTGGTTCCTGGGAGAGTACATCACCCAGCCTGATACTTGCCTGCTAACTCACGCCAAATTTCCTCCTATTGAAATAAATGTTATTTCCTCACCTGGAGGTCCTCACTTCCTTATATTTGCTGGGGCAAAGCTTCAGCTCTTTGCTGCTGGTTTTCAAGCTTCATTCACAGGTGTATAGGTTCTATTGGTCTATGTTATACATTTCTGTCTCTCTATAGACTTTGAATAGAGTCTGTTAGCAGTTTTAATATGACACTGAAAATAATATTAAATAACTAGTTTTTTATAAGCTGCGTTCAGGTCTCTGTCTACCCTTCTCATGTATCTCTCTTATCCTATCTCTCGTCTCCTCCCTTTTCCTCCATCTCCCCCCCTCTATACCTTTCTTACCCAACATTTTTCTGTCACCCCTCTCCTTCACTCTCAATTCTTCTCACTTCTTTCCTTCCCTATCATCATTCCCGTTCCCTCTCTACTTCCCCTCCCCCTCCCCCTATCCATCAAACTTCTCCACTCTCACACCTCTCCTTCCCTCACCCACCTGCATCCCCCTCACTCCCCTCACCCAGTCCCCCCTTCCCCCACCCTTTTCACCATTCACCCCCCCCCCAGTATTTGTTTTCCTCTCTCCTCCCACCCCCTCTTCCCACTCTCTTCCTCTCCTCTCCATGACTCTCTGCACCTTCTACCTCTCAGTGCTTGTATACAGCTGGATTATGTATCAAAATCTATGGTTTCCACAACCTCAGATCTATTTTCCAACTCCATGAAATTTGTGAAGTGGGGGACACTTTAGATGCCGATATATCTTAAAGCATGGAACAAGGTCCGACCCCGACTGGCCTTTGTTTCGTACATTCACCATATTGTCTCATGCAAAAGTTGGATGAAGCTGACCCTAAGCGTCTGACTTCCATTGCTCATGTCATAAAAACTGTCAACCACACTCTCATGGAAATAAACATTTCATTACCTTAGGCACTGGGAGACTCAAACCGCCGACCCAATAGTGTGAGGTGGGAGTTCTTCCTGTTGGGCCTTCCTTGATAGCTCAGTGGAAGACCTTCTGTCTAACACTTGGATCAAAATCAGAGATTTACAGGTACAAAATATTAAGATATCATTCTATATATTTTTACATTTTATATTTGACACTTATATCTGTGGAACTCATTGACTTCATACATCTGTTTAATCATTGACCTCATTTATCTGTTTAATCATTTATCTCATATATCTGTTGAACTCATTGACCTCATTTATCTGTTTAATCATTAACCTCATATATAACTGTTTAGTTCAATTACCTTATATTTTAAATAGTTATTCTATTTTTCCAGGTTTTCTAAAATTTCCCTAATATTAGGAATGGCAGGATGTTACCCCAAACACCGGTGTTTTCTCTGTTTGGTTGTCGAGCTGAAGGGGAATGGCAAGATGTTACACCAAACACCGGTGTTTTCGCTGTTTGGTTGTCGAGCTGAAGGCAAACACTATGGGTAATGTGAATGTCCATCAGGAGAAGCCCTTCAACCTGGCTCATATAGTGGTTGCTGAACCTCTAGTCAATCCTCGTCAAGTTTGGCTGTCACATCTTCATATAAGACTTGGATTGATGAAACATTTTGTCAACGCCATGAATGAAGTCAACCATATGTTTTTATAACACAGGAATTTCCACATGGAAGTGATGTTAAACTGTGTGCAACATTGTCGGTGGTCGTGAGGGTGGTAGCGCAGCGAAGGATGAACAGTTGGAGAGAGTATTGTGGGAGAGACGCCAACTCTTCACAGCTGTAGTGAATAACTTGAACACCCGCGAAGTTCACAACACCTGCGGTGTTGACCAACTGATGACGTCTTGGACACCCGCGGTGTTGACCAACTGATGACGTCTTGGACACCCGCGGTGTTGACCAACTGATGACGTCTTGGACACCCGCGGTGTTGACCAACTGATGACGTCTTGGACACCCGCGGTGTTGACCAACTGATGACGTCTTGGACACCCGCGGTGTTGACCAACTGATGACGTCTTGGACACCCACGGTGTTGACCAACTGATGACGTCTTGGACACCCGCGGTGTTGACCAACTGATGACGTCTTGGACACCCGCGGTGTTGACCAACTGATGACGTCTTGGACACCCGCGGTGTTGACCAACTGATGACGTCTTGGACACCCGCGGTGTTGACCAACTGATGACGTCTTGGACACCCGCGGTGTTGACCAACTGATGACGTCTTGGACACCCGCGGTGTTGACCAACTGATGACGTCTTGGACACCCGCGGTGTTGACCAACTCATGACGTCTTGGACACCCGCGGTGTTGACTAATTGAAGACGTCGTAAGACTCAGGACGTATGGCAGTAAATTGTATTCCCTAAGATCCCATCTAATTATTTGGATAAGAATTGTGGAGACTAGAGTGAGGGGGAAGGTTCCACCAGGATATTGCTACAATGGTACAAAGGTGTGAGGGAGGATGGGACATTAAGACACCAACACAGTCTCCGTGGTGTAGTGGTAAGACACTCGCCTGGCGTTCCGCGAGCGCTATGTCATGGGTTCGTATCCTGGCCGGGGAGGATTTACTGGGCTCAATTCCTTAACTGTAGCCTCTGTTTAACGCAACAGTAAAATGTGTACTTGGATGAAAAAACGATTCTTCGCGGCGGGGATCGTATTCCAGGGACCTGCCCGAAACGCTACGCGTACTAGTGGCTGTACAAGAATGTAACAACTCTTGTATATATCTCAAAAGAAAAAAAAACACATTACTGGTTGTGTCCTAAACGTAACTTTCCCGCTACCAAACACAAGATTAAATCATTGAAGACATCTTTCCTTCCACATTGATGTATATTCCTTTTGGGTTTCAATGTAAATAAATACAATTCTCCAATATTTAGTCATTATTTTCCTTTTTTATAACTTTACTGCTTCTTTACCATACAAAACATCTTTACCAACTCAAAACACATGAACATGTGCTCATGTTACCCCTAAACACAAAGTTTTGGCAAATAAAGGCGCAGGTGAGCTGATTGAACAAAACCGTTGTCATTTTAATCATTCACCGTAGCCAGATTATTTAGACTCAGTGCAAAAATCTCAGTTTTTCGCACTGAATTTAAAATAATTTTCATGATGCAGGCGTGGGTAATACGTTCCTGCAGAAAGAATCTCATTTAAGACTCTGTACAAACAATCTTTAACTTAGTTCAATCTCTGCCAGTACTCACGTGGGACAAAGGTGAGGCTCCGGGGAATTATAACTCATGCGCAATAAATCTCAAAGCCTCGTCAGTCTGACATGTACAAGTCATGCACAGTTATTACATATTAATCGGAAGGTCACTGAGTGTATGTATGTAATCACCAGTGTAACCTGGAACTATAACTAAGGCGTGTAAGTGTAAAGTGTCTTCATTCTCTCTTTGATCTCTACCGACTCATGTCCAAGTGTTAGGAAGGCGAAATATAGTTGACGGTTCACTCATAACTGCTCGCAGAGAGATAATATGTCCCTGATGACCAGTGTAGGTCCCAGGACTCTTGTACATGATGACCAGTCTAGGTCCCCAGGACTCTTGTACATGATGACCAGTGTAGGTCCCCAGGACTCTTGTACATGATGACCAGTCTAGGTCCCCAGGACTCTTGTACATGATGACCAGTGTAGGTCCCCAGGACTCTTGTACATGATGACCAGTGTAGGTCCCCAGGGCTCTTGTACATGACGAACAGTGTAGGTCCCCAGGACTCTTGTACATGATGACCAGTGTAGGTCCCCAGGGCTCTTGTACATGACGAACAGTGTAGGTCCCCAGGACTCTTGTACATGATGACCAGTGTAGGTCCCCAGGACTCTTGTACATGATGACCAGTCTAGGTCCCCAGGACTCTTGTACATGATGACCAGTGTAGGTCCCCAGGACTCTTGTACATGATGACCAGTGTAGGTCCCCAGGGCTCTTGTACATGACGAACAGTGTAGGTCCCCAGGACTCTTGTACATGATGACCAGTGTAGGTCCCCAGGGCTCTTGTACATGACGAACAGTGTAGGTCCCCAGGACTCTTGTACATGATGACCAGTGTAGGTCCCCAGGACTCTTGTACACGATGACCAGTGTAGGTCCCCAGGACTCTTGCACATGATGACCAGTGTAGGTCCCCAGGGCTCTTGTACATGACGAACAGTGTAGGTCCCCAGGACTCTTGTACATGATGACCAGTGTAGGTCCCCTGGGCTCTTGTACATGACGAACAGTGTAGGTCCCCAGGACTCTTGTACATTACGAACAGTGTAGGTCCCCAGGACTCTTGTACATTACGAACAGTGTAGGTCCCCAGGACTCTTGTACATTACAAACAGTGTAGGTCCCCAGGACTCTTGTACATTACGAACAGTGTAGGTCCCCAGGACTCTTGTACATGATGACCAGTGTAGGTCCCCAGGACTCTTGTACATGACGAACAGTGTAGGTCCCCAGGACTCTTGTACATGATTACCAGTGTAGGTCTCCAGGACTCTTGTACATGACGAACAGTGATATATGTTGTCCTCTGCGTCTTGTAACTTTACTCTTAAGTCTGAGCCACAAGAAGAGACTTCCTAGGTGCTCACCCCATCTCATGAATACCTTAGCAGGGATGAGCACTGAGACTGCCAGACTTACCTGTACAGGAAGTGTAGCAGGTGCGTGAGTTGGGCGGTCTGTCGCGGTGTATGCAGAGCGTGGGCGGGAGTGGGCGGCCCTGGGCGTCTGCACACCACACGTTCCTCTCCTCACTGCCCAGGCCACACCCACGCTGCGACCAGCACACTCCCCACGACCCTGTAGGAACCACCAACATGTTATTTGAGAGTCATGTGTTCCCCTAGTTGTTAGTGCCCTCCGCAGCCCACTTGGCCACGTAGCTTTTGTTCCACTTAAACAGTAACAAGGAATAACAATAGCAATAATAATAATAATAATATAGTATAAAAACCCACATTCGTGAATTTGTATATTTATGTCAAGTTTTTCACACTCTCCTGAGGGCTTTGTCAAGGGACTTTGTGGTGTGTGGGTGAGGACGAGACGACCATGTCAACCACGGATATTAGTCGCTGAGGTGTAAGTGTCGTCCTCACTACACACTCACACCTTGACAAAGCACTCAGGAGAGTGCCAAACACTTGCTGTAAATACTTTACATAAATTTCATAAATACACAAGTGTTCTTTTTGTTATCCTATGTTATTATGTCTGTGAGAATCATTACTGTTAATAATAATAATAATAATAGTAATAATAATAATAAAAAAATAATAATAATAATAATAATAATAATAATAATAATAATAATAATAATAATAATAATAATATCTCCCACAGAGAGTAATCACACTAACGTGACTGCATCAAAGAGAAAATCCGTTGGAGCCGTAATGAGGATTCGAACCCATAAGGGTGTTCCCAGGCACACACTACACAACTAGACCACGACATGGTCATGATAGTGTCAGGGACCACACGAGGTTCGAATACTCACTACAGCTCCTACGGATTTTTTCAATAATAATAATAATAATAATAATAATAATAATAACTAACAAAGTAGATAATATTTGGTAGTTTGGTAGTTAATATTTAGTAGTCTTCATCGGCGGGCCGATGACGACTACGATACTGCCATACAGTAGTTAGAAGTAAACTATAATAAAAAAAGAAATTGCTATAGCTAATCTCTACTATAAACTGAGAGCAATGACTACACCAAATGCAACACCTGAAGTTCTTTAAGTATGTAGACTCCAAGTGGAGTCTCTAGTCAAAGCTCTTGCTGCCAAGGCAGATGTGCCTAGGGCAAAGTCAGTGTTAAAATTAGAGATTCAGAGAAAATTTCTCAAAGAAATTCTAGCCTCCATCTGTTCTCATTATAGGACAGACATCCTATCCTTTGACGAGAGTTTTGAGGGATTCAGAACAACTGTCAATAGGCTGAAAGCTCATGACAGAATAATATCTGACATTAACAGGTCGACCACAATCAGTGAGATCAAAGAGTGTCACAAATAAAACTAATAAACATAAAACATCTACTACCACTCTAAGGTGGAAAAAGAGCAGTGTAGGTACGTACACAGTGAGTCCCGCCAAACATACAGTAACTGTGTCACCCAAGGGGTGACTCCTAACACTATTGTAGGATGGAGAGACTGTTCTGCCAAAAGAAACACTCGCTGTACCACTGTCAAAATTACCCCTGAATATATCATCTTAAAGAGTTGTATAAATGCACCAGATGCTTAAAATCACATGACCACAGTACCTGTGCCACACCACCACAGATATGCAACAGGTGCCATAAGGGTCAACACCATACAGTACTGTGTGGGGACACCAGACCTAGGTCGCCCAAACAGCAGATGGAGGAAAAAACTTCTACCACATTGCAGTACTGTAAGGTACGACAGGATGTAAGCGTACTAACTACACAGTCTGACAATATTGCGACTTTACCAACTGCTCAATTACACTTTAAAAAAAGAAGTCTAAGATGACCATACGTGGCTTATTTGTTCAAGGATCTCAAAAGGCGATTGTCACAGAGAAGTTGGCAGATGCCTTAAAACTTAAACCAATACATCAAGTATAATTGAACATCTCAGGGATCCTGCCCAACACGGGACTCCAAAATTATAAAATAGTTCGACCACTAGTATGTCTAGGCGGTTATGCCAGACCAGTACAAGCTATAGTGGTTGACAAAATCCCACTTGACCTATATGTTCATGGTCTAGGGAACACAGCCAAACGCCTTCAAAGTAGACATTAAGTTGGCTGACAATAAAATCCAGTCTGACCACCTCACTGATATAGGTATACTTGTTAGGTGCAGACTATTACCACAAATACATCACTGGAAGCACTATACGACAGGGAATAACCTGCTATTGTCTGCAGTAGGTAATTTGCTCACTGGCCCAGTATTCAGTCAGAGGTAACTAATATCTGCAAACAGTAAACAAATGAGCCCAGTGATGGCTGTGTGACTAGGCGTAGCGCAGTCACCACCTAAGTTCAGTTACATGTTTCATAGCCTGTGCTACTTGGAACTTTTTGTTCCAAGTAGCGAATCTTTAACAACAACAACAACAACAGTTACATGTCCAAGGATGAGCTCGATCCCCCTGTAAACAAATTATGGGATCTAGCCACCTTAGGCATTGCCCGTGTACAACCCAGTCCAGATGATACTTGGATGTATAAGCAGTACCTAGACTCAGTAAGTTACATAGAAAATCAATACTGGGTTATTCTACCATGGAAGTTCAACCATCAGTAACTTTCAGTAAATCATTTCATTTATCTAAACCAATTAAAATCACAAGTGTTGCACTTAAACACAAACCTGAAAACTTAAAACTGTATCCTGAAATAATCCAACAACAACTCGATTATAACTTCATCGAAGTTGTAAAAAATGATAATCCTAAGGAGGGACATCATTTACCACACCATGCCATACTAAAAGTCAGTTACCACACTATAAGGATTGTGTTTAACTGCAGTGCTAAGGCTAAACCAAATTTTTTTTTTTTAATTTTATTTTTACATGCAAGCATGCAAGTATAAGCAATAAATACAATAAATTAACATAAGAAAACAAAATGAGCAAAACAAACAAACCACCGGCCAGAAGGACCGACAGCACAGTACAAAAACATCAATAAACAAATAGCGCAAACAGGCAAACAATACCCAAATTACAATAACACATAAAACAAGGTCATAATACACATAGAAAGCAGAGGAGAACAAAATAAAAAATAAACAAATAAATAATAAAATCATAAAACAAAAAACCCATAACATAACAAACAAACCAATAAACAAACAAAAAACATGCACAACTACTCACGTAAGAGGGCAACAGCATAGCCATAGGGGCACATAATACATCAGAATCAAAGAAACAGATAATCATGAAAAGGTATAGCCTAATTACAATAAACAGGGACATTGAGAAAACTAAACACGACATCGGCCTGAAGGGCACACAATACACTAATTACAATAAACAGGGACAATGAGAAAACTAAATACGACACCGGCCTGAAGGGCACACAATATATACCACAGAACATACTAAATCCACTACAGACGCGAAATACTCAGCAAGCACACAAACTATCAAGAGTGCGCATACTTATCCGGCCACTCAGCTGCCGGGAAACGAAGACAATACGCCTCCCAAAGCAACATGATGTCGTCAGAGTGACTATGGGCCGTACGAGGATCGGGCATCAAATTCGGCACACCCTCAACAAAAGCCTGAGCCTGTGGAACCCAGATAGTCGAGGGGCACCACGGAACAGGCAGCACTCGGTCAATAAAGCCAAATTCCAAAGGGTTGGTCTTCTGATCGTACGCCACGCCGGAGGCCAAGATGATCGGGACGGGCTTCCCCTACAGGCGCGGGCAACGGGCAGCGCACTTGTAACCTTGGCAGCCCCACAGGGCTCCGCAGCAACCACCGGACGGGACACCTGCAGGGGCCCCCCTCGCTGAACATCCTTCTTTAGCAACAACACGAGGTCGCGGCCTGCACCAGCACCCCCCGCACCAACGTCCGGAGGAGCAACCACCCCCCACTGCGGAGAACCGCCTACAGAAGAAACAGGAGGTGAATCATACACACAATCCTTGGCATCAGCAGTACATGGACGTCAGCGACCACCACATCATCTCCCGAAGACCCATCGGCGTCGAAACCCTCCACACAATCCCATGCAGTAGAAGAACGCCTGGACCGCTTGGGCACCGGGCGCACATCCTCAGAGCCGGAGGCGGACCCAGAACCACGGGCATCACAAGCCGTGCGAACCACCGCTCGCCTCATGACGGCAGCAGCCTCAACCGCAGGGGGAACCGGACCACATACAACAGGAGGCCCCACACCACCCCAGCACTCAGCGCAGCCGGGACCCGAGGCGAGGATGCAGGCGAGCACGCAGGGCCAGGCGCAGCAACTGAAGACGGGTGAGCAGACGGCGAGGAGGGAGCATCAGAAAGGCCCACGGGAGCATCAGGGACAGGAGCAGGAGTATCCACCGAGGGCATCGCAACATCCTGAGGAGGGTCGGCGACATTCGGGGAACGTCCACCACAGGGGGCGCATCAGGCGACACAGGGGCTTAGCCGCGTCCGGGGAGGCGTCCAGACCCACAGAACCTCCTCCACAGGAAGCGGGGGAAGTCCTCCTCACTGAAGAGGTTCACAGGCGCAGAGGCCGGCGCAGAACATTCAGCAGCCTGATGGCCCGACAGCCACAGCGATAACATGTCCGGGCTGGCGGGCGTAAAACACCCGAACTGTGTACCCCAGCAGACGCACAGAGGACGGGATATCCTCCCGTAACCTCATGCCCAGGGTACGAATGTTTGTGCGACACCCTTTAGTGGGCTCGAGGACACCACATTCACCCGCACACTAACGACGGCGCCAAAACGGCCGAAGTACCGCCGGAGCAGACCCTCCGGAAACTCCAAAGGAGCCCCATGGACGCTGACGTATGTGAGGGCACCACTCCGATCAGATATGGACACAGTGCCCGCACCATCCTGCAGAGGCAATGTCCGCCCCTCGTATCGACGTAGAAATTCGCGATACGCCATGTCTGCAGTGAATTTCAGGATCACCCGACGGCCGTCACCAGCTCGACACCGTAGATATCCATCACAGGTACCTGCAGCTGCTCACACCCCGTGCAATCTCTGGGTATCCAGCCCGGCTGGAAAATTCCAGGCCCACAACTGAGCCCAGTACCGTGGGAGGGGGACCCCCATCGCAACTCATTCCGCCACGTCAGCAGCAGCCAGCAGGCAACACACTGGTAGGGCAGCGACCCCC
>WNGS01060254.1:0-21282 GCA_020271785.1 Procambarus virginalis
AGACCCTTAATATCAATTTGGTGTTTACTAATAATACGATCAAGTCTAACTTTAATAAAAACTCCCCTGGGACAGCAGGTTGTGTGTATTCGATTCCCTGCAATGATGTGAGTCTGTTTACCTTGGACAAACAGGAAAATCCTACAATTGCGTATGTCCCAACATGCTTATAGTATAGAACTGCCCAACGTCTAATGCTTTGTATCTACACACAAGTTTGTGTGATCACACTATTAATGGGATGGGGCTAAACATTACCTATTGCAATGGCTTTGTGGAACGGAATTTAATCGAGTCTGCGCTAATTAGTCAATGTCCAAATCTTCTCAATGTTAGTACTGGTATGTACAAACTTGACCCAGTTTTAAGTTACATATTACACAACAGTTTAAGAAAAAACTCTTATTGAGGCATACAATGTTTCATTACAATTGGTATATTCATTTATTGTGTCCATGAGGCTTTTCCTTAATCTTTCATCCTTATTCTGTGACCACTTAATCCTCTTTGACCTTCTGTTTCTGGTAATCCTTTCCGAGGGGTGGTTGGTCAGTGTATAGGTGATGACCTGTATTTCTCTCTCCTGTCCTCAGTCAGTCTGGTGTTGACAAAGCCTTGAAAGCCGAAACGTTTTCACCCCCTTTGTGCATTTCTTGTGGTTTTTCCGCATACAAATGATATGTTATAGTGATCGTAATTGCATATATATATATATATATATATATATATATATATATATATATATATATATATATATATATATATATATATATATATATATATATATATATATATATTGTGACGGTAACGAGTTGGAAATGGTGGTCGGCAGTCTTCCAACTAGCAGGTGTCAGTGCTGGGCCACATATAATATATAAAAAAAAGAAAAGGAAAAAAAAAGAGAAAAAAAAAGAATGACTGCGTGATTTGGTAATCTGTGGTAAGGTTGGAAAGACTAAAAGCAATAATAAAAAATATGGATTTTAATAACAATAAAAACACAAATTGAAATAAATGCAAAATCTTGGCTTACTGGCAAAAATAATAAACAATATAAACATGAAAATAGATTACGTTAATGGGGAGGAGAATTGATATACAAAAGTAAGTAAAATATGAATGCTGGAATATATGCACTAACTATGAACCTCTATTTGACCACACAGAGTGAGTCACTTAGGAGTTCACAGCTTGCGAGCACACAATATTCTGGCTGGCAGAAACGCAAGGGACTCCAACAATAACTGGTGAGGTCTTGTGATTGGCGGGGAGCCGGAGTGGAGTGTTGGTTGGCGGCCAATGAGGAAGCTGGATGGCCGCAAGTCGCTAGTTAGGCCGTTGAAGGGTTCGGCGCGTCGACCAGGTGCAGCAGTGGGGGGGAAGGAGGGAGTTGCTGGTACGTGTGGCTAATATGTACGTTTAGCCACTACAAAACGTATCTTGTATATTGATGAGGACAGGCGTGATTCGCAGAAATAGCAGGCTAAATCTCTGATAAGAGATTATCGTCACAACTCTCCCCCGAAGCCTGCCGTTTCGGGTGAATCACGTCCACTGGAGGTAGAGTGGGAGGTGGAGCTGCCTCTACCTCATGCACTCTGGAGAGGGCATCAGCGATGATGTTATCAGGCCCCTTGATGTAGCAGATCTTTAAGTTGAAGCCTTGAAGATATAAAGCCCATCGCAGCAGACGTTGGTTATTAAATTGGGCTTGATGTAAAAATCTCAGAGGGTTGTGGTCCGAATAGATGGTAGTGGACCTAGCACCGTGCAGATATGGTGCAAAGTGTTGTAAGCTCAGGACGATGGACAGGAGTTCCTTCTCTATAGTACTGTAGTTCTTCTGATGAGGCTTCAACTTGCAACTGTAGTAGCTGACAGGTAGAACCTCCTCGCCTCGCTGCTGCATTAAGACACTTCCGATGCCGGTACCACTGGCGTCGACATGGAGGATGAAAGGCTTCTTGATATCTGGTGAGGCGAGAATGGGATTAGAACAGAGGAGGAATTTGAGTTGTTCGAATGCAACGGTTTGCTCTCTGGTCCAATTATACCGTTGCTTGGGACTGGTTAAGGTGATTAATGGGGTTGCAACAGTGCTAAAATTCTTCACAAACCTACGGTAATAGGAAGCAAGACCAAGGAAGCGCAGGAGCTGCTTCCTGGTAGTAGGCTGTGGATACTGTTGGATTGCTTGAATGTGAATGTTTAACGGAGCCAGGTTGCCACTCCCTATAACATGACCCAGGTACCGCACTTTACCTTTCGCGAAGGTGGACTTGCCCAAATTGATGGTGAGGCCGGCTTT
Source organism: Procambarus virginalis (assembly GCA_020271785.1). Lineage (NCBI taxonomy): Eukaryota > Metazoa > Arthropoda > Malacostraca > Decapoda > Cambaridae > Procambarus > Procambarus virginalis. Next base: position 2,309 of record WNGS01060254.1, read on the forward strand.
CAGGAGCTTGTAGAACAATCGTTGTAGCTGGAGCAGGTGTTCGCTCCAGGTGTTGGATGCTACTACAATGTCGTCCAAATAGGCATAGGTGTTTTCCAAGCCCTGGATGACGCGGTTGACAGCTCTCTGAAAGGTGGCTGGGGCATTGCAGAGTCCAAAGGGAAGGCGATGGTACCTGTAGAGACCAAAGGGGGTTATAAAGGCGGACAGTACCTTAGCTCGCTCCGTTAAACTCACCTGGTAGTAGCCCTTTAGTAGGTCTACCTGAGACAGGTAGCGGGCATTACCAATGGCATCCAAAATGTCGTCTACTCTGGGTATTGGGTAGGCGTCCTTCACTGTGACCTGGTTCAACTTCCTATAATCCGTACACAGACGGATTTTGCCGTGAGGTTTGGGTACCAGGATGCATGGTGAGGCCCAGGGGGACTCACAGGGGGTAGCCAGTCCATGGTCCAAGAGATACTGTACCTCAGCCCGCATGACTTCCGTTTTGCTCGGGCTGATTCGGTAGAATGGTTGGCGAATCGGCTGGGTGTCAGGTAGCAGTTGGATGTCGTGCCGAGTTACAGTACACTCTTGGGGGTCATCTCGAAACAACTCTTGATATTCTCTGACGAGTTTGATTAGTGGAGCACTATTATCGTCCTGAAAATGATGTTGAAGGTTAGTAAGGATTTCCGAGTTAGAGAGCGCTGTCTCAGTGTCAGTGCTCTCGGAAGGAGAAGCAGGGAAGGTCTCACTGTGGCTGTATGGACCTGTAAATGAGGTGAAATTGGTTAACACAGTGGGAGGAACCCCATGGTAGGGCTTGAGTAAATTAATGTGGCACAGCTGGGTCTTCCGCCGCCTATCGGGGTCTCGAGAACGTAGTTGAAGTTGTTCCGGCACTCCTTAACACGGTAGGGTCCTGAGAACCTGTTCTGTAAAGGAGAACCTGGGATAGGGAAATAGGCAAGCACTAAGTCTCCTGGTGTAAACTTCCTTACTTTACAGTGCCGGTCGTAACGAGTCTTCATCCTCTCCTGGGCTCTCTGTAGGTTGTTGCTGGCAAAGGAATGGACCCTCTCTAGAATGTGTCGGAGATTTTGGAGATACTGGGGCACACTCTGATGCTCACTGAAGGTGTCATCACGTAGAGAATCCTTGAAAGCCTTGAGAGGTGTACGGCACTTACGTCCGTAGAGCATCTCATAAGGAGATACTCCTAGTGACTCGTTGGGAAGACTTCTGAAAATACACATAATGAGATCAATTTGCCTATCCCAATCCTTTGAGGTCTCATTACAGAACTTTTTTAAGAGTGCCTTGATGGTTTGATGACTACGCTCGAGAGAACCCTGTGAAGCAGGATGATAGGGGCTGGACAGTACCTGTTTGATGTTGAACTCCTCCAGAGTCCGTTTGAAGAGATCACTGGTGAAGTTGGTACCACAGTCGCTCTGAATCTCCCTCGGAAATCCATACTGGGTGAAGATTTTCAGTAGATTCTTCACCACTGTAGCAGCTGTAATATTTTTTACTGGAACTGCTATCGGAAATCTGGTGGTAGGACACAGGATGGTTAAGATATATGAGTTGCCTGCACTGGTCCGAGGCAAAGGACCAACGCAGTCGATAATGAGCTTGTGGAACGGTTCCTCAGGCACCTGGATGGGTATCAGGGGTGCTCTGGGAATGGAAACGTTCGGTTTCCCGGCTAACTGACACACGTGGCATAATTTGACATGAGATTTGACGTCGTTTACCATACCTGGCCAGTAGTAGTCTTGTCGAATTCCATGGTAAGTCTTGTTGAACCCATAGTGTGACAAAGCGCCGTGGGCCAGGTGTAGAATCGTGGGCCGCAGGCTGGTGGGAATCACTAGTTGTTCAACATTTGCCCAATCGTCCTCGTCCTTCAGTTTACTGGGTCTATACCTGCGATAGAGTATTTCGTTCTCCATAAAGAACCCAGGAACACTGTCGGATTGGGTTTCAGCCTGAAAGAATAATGGTGTCAATGTAAGATCATCTCTCTGTAACTTACGGAACTCCACCGCGGTCAGGTTAGGGGGTAGTTTCGAAGGGTCCTGAGGGACAGCGGTAGCAGTAGAGTCGGCTGGCTGTGGACGTGCAGCTTGAGCACGGGTGGTCACCATAACAGGAGGAGAACCTTCATCACTCTCTTGAACCTTTACTGGGAAATGTTCAAAAATCGGGTTATCCACCACAGAGTTGCTTACCTTGGATATGTCCTTGATGATCAGGTTGTTTGGTTGTTGGTCTTCTGCCAAGTCGTTGCCCAGGAGAAGTTGCACTCCAGGCATGGGAAAAGGCTTTTCCCTGACGGCGACTTGGACTTCACCGGTCACGAAGGGACAATCCAGGTAAACTCGGGCAAGTGGATAAGGAGTTGTAGCAGTAAGGTCAGTGATGAACACAGTCTCTCCTGTGTAGGCGACGTTGGGCACAGCCGATTTCAAAACGATCGATTGTAGAGCCGCTGTGTCCCTTAGGATCTTAAGTCCGAAACGTCCCTCTGAATCTGAACCGTGGGTAGAGATAGTTCCTGGATAGAGATGCTTGGTAAAGAGAGAGAGATCATTAGCATGAACACCAACATTCATTACAGGCTTACCGGACTTAGGGTGAGTAGTTTTAGACTTAGGGGGTTCGACGTTACCTTTAGATTGGGACTTACCACATTTGTCAATGGTGTGTCCATATAATCGACAATACCTGCAGTACAGTTGAGAGGTACCTTGATCTGGGCTCGCTTTCTCGTAACTGTACCAAGACTTCTTGCTGGTAGGATCTGGAGTCAGCCGGTGGATGAGGCTGTAAGTGTCAGCTGACTTCGCACACTTCACTAATTCCGTCTCTTCCTTGTCTGCTAAGTATAGGCGGACAGGAGGAGGTACACGTCTCAAAAATTCTTCAACCAGTATGAGGTTGACAAGTTCTGAAAAAGTAGAGACATGTGCTGCCTCCAGCCATTTCATGAAATATCTTTGTTTGGTGTTAGCAAATTCTAAGAAGGTGGTGGTACTTGCCTTGACGTAGTCACGAAACTTTCGTCGATAGCTTTCGGTGGAGAGAAGGTAGGCGTCCAACACAGCTTGTTTCAGGGTGGTGTAGTCGTTTTCCGAAGCCAAAGTGCTGAGTGTGACTGCTGCTCTACCTGTTAAATGTACTCTGAGAAGGGTAGCCCATTGGTCGTCAGGCCAATTAAGTTGAACAGCAAGGGTCTCAAAAGTGGTAAAGAACACATCAACCTCCGTTTCGAGGAACGGGGGCATTAACTTACTTGCATGGGAGATATTGAAACTGGGAGGAAGACTAGCTGCCGCTTGTTGGAGTTGAGCTTGGTGTGCAGCGTCCCTCGTGAGTTCTCGGTCACGACATTTAGCATTGCTTCTGCCTGTCGTTGGTCGTGGTCGCGTTGTATCTCGAGTCGCTGTTTGTATAAGGCCAACTCACGTTCACTTTCTTCCTTTGGCAGCTTCCTCAGGGCTTCACTGAGGCGTTTGTTCTTCTTTCTGATGGCAGCTTCACGCTCTGATTGCAGCTTCACGCTCTCTGATTGCAGCTGCTTCTTGTTGTTGCTGTAGCTCGATCTTGGCAAGTTCCAATTTGAGCTTTATCGCTCTCAAGTCATCTTTATCTGAAATAATGTACTGTTCATGAGTAGAAGAATCTATAATATCTTCCTCAGCAAGGTGATCCAGTATCATATTATTAATGGCAAATTTGTTGGCTCCATCAGGAACTTCTAAGTGATACTCATGTGCAAGAGTTAACAAATCGACCCTCTTAGCGTGACGTAAGGTCCCTATTTCACTTTCTGGATTTGCTTTGAAAGCTTGTAAGCGGAACATGGTGAAAATATAGCAAAACAAAGGAGATGAATATAGTGAGAATATGGCGAGTGTCAGAAACAGGAAACGTGGCAACTGATACCTATCCTGTGGGGAATTATTAATAATTAAAGTAAATTCAAGATGGTAAATGAATAAGGTCGCAGGAAATCTTGTACCTGGTACTCACTATGGGAGGATAAAGGCAAGAAAATCCTACTAATTAGTGAAAACTAATTTTAAAATACAAGTGAAACACTAAATGGCTTCAAAATAAATGAGGTAGTCCAAAAAATGTAGTCATACCTTGCCAAGTCACTATAGAACATAAGCAATGGTACCCACTGAAATTGAATATGGTATTTACAGAATTAGCGAACTTTTGTGCTCAAAAGAAAGAACGCCAATTCCCTACCTTAGTAAATACCATCAGTCTGACCGACGAGTAGGGGTGCGAGTGTCAACTGGTGACGAGAACTATCGGCGAGGTCCCAATTCGCCAATAATAGTTCGTGCTAGAGGATCTAAAGCCCTCTTTTTCCTCCTAGAGTCGGATTGCAGGACTTGGGTGCTATTGACCCGGAGACAGACCACAGTACCAGGGTACCTATGTGATAATCTGTCAAAAAGTGAGAAATATTGGGGGACAAAGATGTTAAACACGGAGGATAACACGGAAGGGGGAGACGACCAATTAAGAGTATGACTGCGGCCTACAGTCACCACGTAATCCAAAGTTGTCTCACTCTCACCATATGCTATTCCCGTAATGTACAATATACACAGCACCATATAAAATAAAAATGATTAATGTGAATAATGGAAGCAAGGGAAATAAGAGCCAAGTGCGCTTACCACAATTACCAATACCTGAGTGAAGCTCCGTGGACAGATCTCCATTTAATAGTGACTCCGTGGACAGAACTCCATTTATAGTGGCTCCGTGGACAGGCCCCCATTTATATGTGACGGTAACGAGTTGGAAATGGTGGTCGGCAGTCTTCCAACTAGCAGGTGTCAGTGCTGGGCCACATATAATATATAAAAAAAAGAAAAGGAAAAAAAAGAGAAAAAAAAAGAATGACTGCGTGATTTGGTAATCTGTGGTAAGGTTGGAAAGACTAAAAGCAATAATAAAAATATGGATTTTAATAACAATAAAAACACAAATTGAAATAAATGCAAAATCTTGGCTTACTGGCAAAAATAATAAACAATATAAACATGAAAATAGATTACGTTAATGGGGAGGAGAATTGATATACAAAAGTAAGTAAAATATGAATGCTGGAATATATGCACTAACTATGAACCTCTATTTGACCACACAGAGTGAGTCACTTAGGAGTTCACAGCTTGCGAGCACACAATATTCTGGCTGGCAGAAACGCAAGGGACTCCAACAATAACTGGTGAGGTCTTGTGATTGGCGGGGAGCCGGAGTGGAGTGTTGGTTGGCGGCCAATGAGGAAGCTGGATGGCCGCAGTCGCTAGTTAGGCCGTTGAAGGGTTCGGCGCGTCGACCAGGTGCAGCAGTGGGGGGGAAGGAGGGAGTTGCTGGTACGTGTGGCTAAATATATACGTTTAGCCACTACAAAACGTATCTTGTATATTGATGAGGACAGGCGTGATTCGCAGAAATAGCAGGCTAAATCTCTGATAAGAGATTATCGTCACAATATATATATATATATATATATATATATATATATATATATATATATATATATATATATATATATATATATATATATATATATATATATATATATATATATATATATATATGTCGTACCTAGTAGCCAGAATGCACTTCTCGGCCTACTATATAAGGCCCGATTTGCCTAATAGGCCGAGTGATTTTTGTATTTCAATCAATTGTTTCCAATTAGTTTATTTTAATAATTATTATTATATTAGATTAGGAACATAAATTATTGACATAGTTGTGTTAGTTTAGGTTAGGTTTAGATATGATAGGTTAGGTTAGGTAGGGTTGGTTAGGTTCGGTCATATATCTACGTTAGTTTAACTCAAACATAAACAAATTTACTTATACATAATGAAATAGCCAGATTTATCATTTCATAAGAAAAACATTAGAAAAATGCATAAATTCAAGAAAACTTGGTTTATTAAGCAAATCGGGCCTTGCATAGTAGGCCGAGTATGATGTTCTGGCTAATAGGTAAAACATATATATGCCCAGCAAACACAGAACGTTTGTGAACGTTTTTAAATGGTGCCACAAAGGTAATACTCTAACATTTGACATAAATACGTATTTCTGACGTTCTTAAAACCACTAGATATAACTAAAAACATGTATTCTTGAGACACAGTTTTTTAAGATTTATGTAAAAATTTAAAAATAATAGTAAATGCTATGGAATTATAATGTTTTCATGCTTTATATATAAAAATAAACAATTTTCAGTCAACATTTCGTTTTTTTTGTTTACTCTATGTAAACCTATCCAATTTACGTTCTTATAACATAAATATAACATTTATATGTCGTCAATATAACGTTATTTACACGACATCGTTACGTTATTATAATGTTATATTAACGTATAATTCCTGTATAAAAAAGCTGAAATATATTGAGCTTTATATTTTAAACCTTGTAAAATTGTCGTAAAACTTGGAATAAGACAGTAAGCATGCTTTATTTATGAAAATATAGAAACAAATCAACAAAAACATAAACCACATATGTCACCTAGCTATAATTCTTTGTCTTTCTTGAGAATGTAATTTAAGCTTTGACAATCTTTCTTCATATGACAGGTTTCTATTTTGGGGTATTAACTTTGTTATCCTCCGCTGGACGCATTCTAGTATATTATATCCATGCTGTGGATATACTGTGACCAAAAGTGAAGTGCATATATATCTAAATGGAGCCTACCCAGAGCAAGATATATCTGAAGAACAATGAACCGATATCTTAATTATTACTAATGTTTCAATACATAAATCCCAGTGTTCTGTTTGCCTTATTACGAACATTTATTCATTGATTTTTTTTAAATTCTTACTAATCATAACTCCCAGATCCCTTTCATAATTCGACTTCACAATCTCAGCACCATGCATGCATCTAGCTTATATCTTGTAACTCGATCTATCGTCATTACCTATCCTTTAAACCTTACATTTGTCAGTATTAAACGGCATCCGCCAATCTTTTGACCATATTTCAGTACCCAATTTAGATCGTTCGATCGATCAATTTAAACCTCCTTGTATCATGTATCATCATACATGATGATATAATGATACACACTACTGGGTATGCTGATGATATAATGTTACACACTACTTGTTATGCTAACATGCAGAACACTCTTAACTCTGTATTAGTCTCATGTCAGGGCTTCGGTTTAGTCATATCTCAGCAGAGGAAACAAAGATACTAAACGGGTGTCCACCCAGGCAGGGAGGAGCTGTTCACAAGATGCAACTGTCTGATGGCTCCCAGCTTGACTATGTTAACAGATTCAAATACCTTAAAATTTGCCTTGTATTGTCCTTTTGTATTCAAACTCTGTCGTCAGTATAATGAGAGGCTCCATAAGCCCTCTTGGAGATGTTGCAGGTTATCACTCAGGCTATCGTGCCAATGTCACAATTGTCAAAATGATGTACCTTGCATACATCAGATCTTTAGTGGATTATGCTGCACCTCTGCTTGCCTTGATGACTGAAAGAAAGCTTAAAGGGCTTGAAAACTTGCAGAACGAAGCCTTGAAGATAATCTTTGGATGCCCCTCGTACCACAAAGATACTTAACATGAGGAAGGAACTTAATATTCCGAGCGTTGTTTATCGTGTTACTGAAATTAACTGCCAAATTGGTATAAAAATGCTAAGGCTAGCTCATCCTAACTCTTGCACAGAAGCCCTCCAGAATGTCTTTATTGAAGGTCAACATTGTTTCATGTGGCACTGTATCAAAAGCTTTGCTAAAGTCAAGGAACACAACATCACAATCCTTACCACTATCAACTGCCTCAACTATGCTGGAATAAAAAGAGAGCAAATTTGTTAAACATGAACGGCCATGTGTAAAACCATGTGTTGCGACTTAACCCCATTGATTCTAAATCTTTGTTTCCTTTGGTATAGCCATGCCCTAATTCAGCTTAATATAGAATCCACAATATAGTGAACCTCTATCTTTTTAATCAGTCTTTTATGTGGCACTGTATCAAAAGCTTATATTATGAGTGGGAAGTCCGTATAAACAACTGGGCCTCTACCCCCTTCAATCCGAACTATTTTCCTTGCTTCTTGCACTGAAATGTGTACAAGTCTCTAAACTGATACATTAATTGTAACTCTTTATCATCCTTAATTGCTCTCAAGTCTTTAAGACATACTGTAACATGCACGTGTCTGAAGCTAGGCACAAATACAACAAAGTTATTAATGATAACAAGAGACTTCGAACTAGGTACCTCACAGGAAGGTGTCCTCAGTCCTACCTTATTTAATATCTTAATAAACACGCTGTTAAACTCTGTACCGAGCAAACCCAACGTCCACATCATTATAGCTATGCTGATGATATAATGATACACACCACTGGGTATGCTGATGATATAATGATACACACCACTGGGTATGATGATGATACACACCACTGGGTATGCTGATGATATAATGATACACACCACTGGGTATGCTGATGATATAATGATACACACCACTGGGTATGCTGATGATATAATGATACACACCACTGGGTATGCTGATGATATAGTTATACACACAACTGGGTATGCTGATGATATAATGATACACACCACTGGGTATGCTGATGATATATGATACACACAACTGGGTATGCCGATGATATAATGATACACACAACTGGGTATGCTGATGATATAATGATACACACAACTGGGTATGATGATGATATAGATACACACCACTGGGTATGCTGATGATATAATGTTACACACCACTGGGTATGCTATCATGCAGAACACTCTTAACTCTGTATTAGACTCATGTCAGAACCTAGGTTTAATTATCTCAGCAGAGAAAACAAAGATACTAAATCGGCGCCCACCCAGGCAGGGAGGAGCTGTTCGCAAGATGCAACTGTCTGATGGCTCCCAGCTTGACTATGTAAACAGATTCAAATACCTTGGCCTTGAGGTGCCACTGTACGGTCCTGTTGTATTCAGACTCTGTCGTCAGTATAAAGAGAGGCTCCGAGCTCTCAAGGCTGTTGCAGGTTATCACTCAGGCTATGGTGCCAATGTCAGAATTGTCAAAATGATGTACCTTGCATACATCAGATCTTTAGTGGATTATGCTGCACCTCTGCTTGTTTTGATGCCTGAAAGAAAGCTTGGAGGGCTTGAAAAATTGCAGATCGAAGCCTTGAGGATAATCCTTGGGTGCCCTCGTACCACAAAGATACTTAATATGAGAAAGGAACTTAATATTCCGAGCGTTGTTGATCGTGTTACTGAAATTAACTGTCAAATTAGTATTAAAATGCTTAGGCTAACTCATCCTAGTCCTTGCACAGAAGCCCTCCAGAATTTCTTTATTGAAGATCAGCATTGTTCCAAATGGATAACAAAAGCTGGAACTCAACTCAGAATGTATCAGGTTCATGATTTGTACCAAGAGAAACAACAACGGCACTTTCCTGCACCGTGGGAGGTTACACTCTTTCCAGTTTTAATCCCTCCCTTTCCTCCCAAGAAGCAAATTAGAGATCAGCCCAAGCTTCGTCTTGAGGCAAAGCTCAACGCCTTAAGCCATATTGATGCTCTGTCCACAGAACATTCTCTCTCTCAAATCATATACACTGATGGTTCCCTACACCGCACCACGGGTGAAACTGGAAGTGCAGTTGTTCTGAAAATGGGCGATGGCCTATACTTTGAGTGGGGAGTCCGTATAAACAACTGGGCCTCTACCCTTCAGACTGAACTATTTGCCTTGCTCCTTGCACTGAAATGTGTACAAGTCTCCAAACTTGATACATTAATTGTAAGTGACTCCTTATCATCCTTAAATGCTCTCAACTCTTTAAGACATAACTGTAACATGCTCGTGTCCGAAGCTAGACACAAATACAACAAAATTATTAAGGATGGTAACAGAGTCCATTTCATGTGGTCTCCATCTCATGTTGGCCTCCGAATGCATGATAGAGCTGATAAGTTAGCCAAAGAATCTGCCTTTAAAGGAGACGTATGAGTGTAACCTTGGATTGTCAATGAGCAATCTGAGAGCAGCAGTGCACCGAGAACTTCAACAAGATCTTGTAGATCTGAGGCAAAGTGAAATTGACACCAGTAATTCCATCTATCATCATACTATCATGCAAGAGGAGCCACACATCTATGGATCATCCAATAAAATCAGCAGACTTCTAGATGTTACTACTCTTCGGCTTAAACTGTGTTACAACTCTCTCTGGGATTTCTAATTATCTGCTGATGTAGACCTAACAAAATGTAAACTGGGTCAACAAGCACACACTCTGTCACTATGTGATGGAGTGCCAAAAGACTTCAATTGAATTGAATTGAATTCAGAGACAATTTTATAATAAATGTTCTAGAGGTGTTTAAATATTTCATTCAAAATGATCTGTTACCAGAAATCTTAGCCAAATATCCCCTATTTGCTAACTAAGATAAGTAAATGATAAGTAAATTGTCTCGCCAATTATATATATTCCCTACAGTCTCCGTGGTGTAGTGGTAAGACACTCGCCTGCCGTTCCGCGAGCGCTATGTCATGGGTTCGTATCCTGGCCGGGGAGGATTTACTGGGCGCAATCCTTAACTGTAGCCTCTGTTTAACGCAACAGTAAAATGTGTACTTGGATGAAAAAACGATTCTTCGCGGCAGGGGATCGTATTCCAGGGACCTGCCCGAAACGCTACGCGTACTAGTGGCTGTACGGGGACTGGTCAAGTCGTCTACTGCAATTTCGTTTACCGGGCTAGAAACAACTCGTTCACTGAGGAATTTGTACATACAAACCATTCCGTCGTATATGCGCTGGTTTGTGTTCGCTGTTGTTCGCTGCCATTAATACATGGCACTTGTTCATATAATTAGCGTTTATTTTTTCCATTATTTTCTTCCATTATTTTTCCTTCTTCCTACTTCCATTTCCTTCCTTCCTACTTCCATTTTTAGTTTAAATCTATTTATTTATATACAAGAAGGTACATTGGGTTGCGAGAGTACATAACATATAGTCACTGCTTTTATCATAAAAGCGGTGAAATTCTGTGGGAAGGATACGCATTACCGTGCTCCACTGTCTAAACGACTAAGCGGCGCGCGTAGAGCGGGGTACTTGGGAGCGCAGGCGCGGCGCCTCGGCTCGCCTCCGCCTGCAGGTACACCACAAAACTAGTCTAGCAGCTGAGGGCACAGCTGGTGGTGTCCAGCGGTGCACGCCCCTGGGGGCTAAGCACAGCTGCTGTAGTTCCGGCTGATGTGGTACCGCCAGCAGACGGCACAGCTGGCGGTGTTCCAGCTGAGCATGCCCCGGGGCCAAGCACAGCTGCTGATGCTCCGGCGGAGGTGGTCACAGTCGATGGTTCAGCAGCTATGGGCACAGCGGGTGGTGTCCTATTATTAATTTTTTTTCCATTATTAGTTTCATGTTATAATTTTTATTATTTATTTCTTTAATTTTATAATTTTATTGTGTTTGTTGTTCTAAGTCCCAGCTATATAAATTTGTTATTTCCTATTGCTTACTTTACTTCACAGCCGACGATCCAGCAGCTGATGGTTCAGCTGGCGGTGTTCCGTGCGGAGCACGACACTGGGGGCCAAGTAAAGCTGCTGTTGTTCCGGCTGATGTGTTCCCAGCCGATGATCCAGCAGCCGACGGCACAGCTGGCGGTGTGCCAGCTGAGCATGCCCAGGGGGCCAATCACAGCTGCTGTTGTCCGGCCGCTGAGGTCCCAGCCGATGATCCAGCATGCCGATGGAACACCTGGTGGTGTTTATTACCAGCCCCGGCTTATGTGGTCCCAGCCGATGATCCAGCAGCTGACGGCACAGCTGGCTGTGTGCCAGCTGAGCATGCCCTGGGGGCCAAGCACAGCTGCTGTTGTTCCGGCTGATGAGGTCCCAGCCGATGATCCGGCATGCGGATGGCACACCTGGTGGTGTTTATTACCAGTCCCGGCTGATGTGGTCCCAGCTGATGATCCAGCAGCTGACGGCACAGCTGGCTGTGTGCCAGCTGAGCATGCCCTGGGGGCCAAGCACAGCTGCTGCTGTTCCGGCTGATGAGGTCCCAGCCGATGATCCGGCATGCGGATGGCACACCTGGTGGTGATATTACCAGTCCGGCTGATGTGGTCCCAGCTGATGTTCCAGCAGGTGACGGCACAGCTGGCGGTGTGCCAGCTGAGCATGCCCTGGGGGCCAAGCACAGCTGCTGTTGTCCCGGCTGATGAGGTCCCAGCCGATGATCCAGCATGCCAATGGCACACCTGGTGGTGTCCCAGCTGTGCACGACCCCGGGGGCCAAGCACAGCTGCTGTTGTTCCGGCTGATGTGGTACCAGCCGATGATCCAGCTACTGATGCCACAGCTGGTGGCGTTCCGAGCAGAGCATGACCCAGGCGGCCAAGCACAGCTGCTGTTGTTCCGGCGGAGGTGGTCCCAGCCGATGATCCAGCAGCTGACGGCACAGCTGGCGGTGTTCCAGCTGAGCATGCCCCTGGGGGCCAAGCCCGGCTGCTGTAGTTCCAGCTGATGTGGTCCCAGCTGATGGTCCAGCAGCCGCAGGCTCCGCTGGCAGTCTTCCAGAGGAGCGTGCCCTTGCCAGCTGCTGAGGTCCCAGCCGATGATCCAGCAGCTGATGGCACAGCTGAGGGTGTTTCACCTGAGCATGCCCTGGGGGGCCAGGACCAGTTCTGGATGTCCTGGCTGAAGATTTTCGCGCAGCTGCAAGGTCCAGTTGCCGAGGCAGCAGATGGCGTGTCCCAAACGAGGATCTTCACGAGGGAAGTAAGCAATTTCTAACCATTCTTGCTAATATTTTGTTACAGTTCTCATTCGTCTTGTCGAGCATAAGTGGTTCTGCAGTTCCATGCCACTTACCCCCCTCTTGCCTTGGCCTGTTGGTGTCCCTTAGTACTTCCCGCTTACACTGGGGCCAGGCACAGCTGCCGTTGTCCCTGCTGGTGGGGTACCACCCGATGATTCAGTGGCTGCTGGCCCAGCTGGTGGTGTTCCAGCTGGGCATGCCCTGGGGGCCAAGCACAGCTGCTGTTGTCCCGGCTGGTGTGGTCCCAGCCGACGTTCCAGTAGCTGATGGCACAGCTGGTGGTGTTCCAGCTGAGCTTGCCCCTGGGAGCCATGTACAGCTGCTGTTGTCCCGGCTGATGCGGTACCAGCCGATGAGCCGGCAGCTGATGGCACAGCTGGGGGTGTTCCAGCTGGGCACGCCAGGGGGCCAAGCGCAGCTGCTGTTGTTCCGGCTGAGGTGGTCACAGCCGATGGCCCAGCTGGTGGTGCCCCAAGCTGCGCATGCCCATGGGGGCCAGGCACAGCTGCTGCTGTTCCGGCCGATGAGGTACCAGCCGAGGATCCAGCAGTCGATGGCCAAGCCGCTGGTGTTCCACCTGAGCAGGCCCCTGGGGGCCAAGCGCGGCTGCTGTTGTTACGGCTGAGGTGGTCCCAGCCAATGATCCAGCAGCTGATGGCCCAGCTGGTGGTGTCCCAAGCTGAGCACGCCCCTAACGCATTTTCTCTCCTTTTAATAATAAATTTGTTACAGTTCTCATACGTCTTATTGAGCGTAAGTGGTTCCGCAGTTCAATTCCTTAACACCCTCTTACCTTGGACTGTTGGCGTGCCTTAGTATCTCCCCGCGGCATAGCGATATGGACTTCGCTGCACTCTGGCAGTCTTCGGAGCCACCTGCAGTCCACTGGCTGAACTGCTTCAACATCATCATCATCACCATCATCTTATTAAATTTAATTTGATAATTTATGTAAAATACTTATATAAATGATATATCTAATTTATTATTGGTACTGGCCGTGCCGGTGCCTACCAACTCTCGACGCAGCCCGCTCAGCTATGCCTGGGACTTTATTCATTCCTACCTATTCCTGCCTTCCGGACAGGTGTCGCAGCCAGTATCCCACTCTCGCAGCCTAAGTCGACAGCAGTATACAGTACTTTGATGCGGTTCCACGCACCTGTGCCTTTGCTCTTCATGTTAACTCTGCACACCAGCCCTTGCCCACCCTTACTGCTTTATTACTTCCAGACCCACAACAGAACGAGGACGACGAAAACCTGTGATGATCGTGGAAGGCGCAGTGGGGCTATGAACGGTGGACCACGGCTCTCATGCCCACCGTGCGAGGTATACTGGGAGGCATCCGACTCCCTTCTAAGCAGACACCTCCACTCCACACCCGAGGGGCTCACCACAGCGACAACGACCGACTCGGGGTCGACCCTGGAGAGTCGGCTTCGGAGTGGACAGCGTCCACATTCCCACACCCGCCCTGGGGCCAGCCATCCAGGACTGGTCTCTGCGAAGGTGGGCTACTACGACGAAGATAAACACGGAAACAACCAGTCATTCCCCACGGTGACAAGCGCTGCCTGCATGGAGTACAAACCCGGCAGTATGTACTCCTCCCAGTCCACAGTGGGGGGCTATTCCCGCCTCCCCGCTCCACGGCTCGTCAAGATGGTACTCCGCCGGCCCACCAAGCGAGCTGCGTCTCCTCGCAGCATCTGCCAAGTAGACCCGGAAAGGTACCTTTTTCAGTCTGGGTCAAGGAAGACCGACTGTTTTTTAATGGCCTCTCCGGGCATACGGGCACACTTACGGTCAGTAGCGAGGAGACCCACAATAGAATGAGGACGACGAAAACCTGTGATGATCGAGGAAGGCGCAGTGGGGCCACGAAAGGTGGACCACAGCTCTCATGCCCACCGTGCGAGGTATACTGGGAGGCAACCGACTCGCTTCTAAGCAGACACCACTCCACACCCGAGGGGCTCACCACAGCGACAGCGACCAACACGGGGTCGACCCTGGGGAGTCGGCCTCGGAGTGGATAGCGTTCACATTCCCGCACCCACCCTGGGGCCAGCCGTCCAGGACTGGTCCCTGTGAGGGCGGGATACTACGACGAAGATATACACCGGATCGACAGTCATTCGCCATGGTGGAAGCGCTCCCTACTGGAGTCCAATTTCGGCAGTAGGCCCCCCTTCCAGGGCATAGACGGCGGGCCACCCCGCCTTACTGCCCAGGGACCGTCTAGTTGCCGCTCCATAAGCTTCCAAGCGAGCTGTGTCTGCTCGCAGCATCTGCCTAGAGGACTCGGATTGGTACCTTTTTCAGTCAGGATACCATGAGTGTTTTAATGGCCTCTCCGGGCATCTGGGCACGCTTACGGCCACGTAGCAAGTAGTCATGCTACTATTTAGCAGCCAGCTTCCGCTCGCCCTTCGGGGGTGGGGGTTCCGCGCAGCTGGCCCTCACGGGATTGGGGGTGCTCCGTCGGAACCCCCAAAGTGACAAGCCAAGAATACCAAGCTTTACAATTCCGTAAATGCTCAGGCAACTTTAAATTAGAGATGTCTCTTCAATGTATTTGATTACATTAATTCTACTTCTGTATATTAATTTATGGCTTTCACTAATCTTCATTAGTCACCATAATTAATTCAGCTCTATTTACCTATTTGTTATATTGAGCTATTATGCTTCTTCAGTTAAGGATTATCTAATTTAATCTTTTATGATTGTATTATTAATTAATTATTTATTTATTAAATAATTATTATTATTATTTTAAAATTAAAATAAGTCCCCCACTCCGTGAGCGTTTTCTTCCAACCACAGAAATAGTCACTGCTTTTATCATAAAAGCGGTGAAATTCTGTGGGGAAGGATACGCATTACCGTGCTCCACTGTCTAAACGACTAAGCGGCGCGCGTAGAGCGGGGTACTTGGGAGCGCAGGCGCGGCGCCTCTGGCTCGCCTCCGCCCTGCAGGTACACCACAAAACTCCCACCCTCCTCCCGGTGCTCCGTCGGAACCCCGGACCCCCAAAGTGACAAGCCAAGAATACCAAGCTTTACAATTCCGTAAATGCTCAGGCAACTTTAAATTAGAGATGTCTCTTCAATGTATTTGATTACATTAATTCTACTTCTGTATATTAATTTATGGCTTTCACTAATCTTCATTAGTCACCATAATTAATTCAGCTCTATTTACCTATTTGTTATATTGAGCTATTATGCTTCTTCAGTTAAGGATTATCTAATTTAATCTTTTATGATTGTATTATTAATTAATTATTTATTTATTAAATAATTAATTATTATTTTAAATTAAAATAAGTCCCCCACTCCGTGAGCGTTTTCTTCCAACCACAGAAAGGTCGGTGTTTTCTATGAAGATTTTCAAGGGAAACTATTATGTTAAGTATGTCACCTATGCACATATTTAATAAGTCAATATTGACTTATTAAATTTGCGAGGACGGGTTGGTGCATGGAGACTTGATGGATTATTTAGAAGATCATATGAATGAGAGAACATTAGGTAAATTTCTTAGTTTCCTACACTGAGCTTTATTTTTTGCTCTGTATCTAGTGTTACCCAATCTCCTAATTCTTATGTATTTAACCCAAACAACCTTATCATTGTGTTCATTGCTGTCTTCCTTTATGTGCTAGCCATTTGCTGTATTGTGCCTACCAAATTTTGTCAACTACCATTCAAGCTTTCATTGCAATCAATCTTAGCTACCTAAGTGCTTTATTATACTGTACCTACAATTTTCTCTCATCTTTTTTTTTCTTTTTTCTTTTCTTGCCATGTAACTATTATCATTTCTTTTTTATAATTTTTGCTAGTATTTACCTACTAAAATTTTCTTAGATTAAGGACCTGCCCGAAACGCTGCGTGTACTAGTGGCTTTACAAGATTGTAATTACCATATTATATATTCTCACATTCCCAATGTACCTTCTTGTATATGAATAAATAATAATAAATAAATAAATATATAAATGGTAATGCAGAGACAGCACCTTGGACAAAGTTAGATTAAGTTAGGTTAGGCTCAGGCTCTGAAAGAGTTATTTTAAGTACTGGCATTGGTCGGGTTCAGGTTTTCAGATATACCACAATCACTAAAGAAGGCCAGTAGTTGTTGGTCACACTTGCCGCAGACGTTATTCTCTTTATATGGGCTTCAGGAGACAGGTTTGGTGTGATATCAACTCTTAGATCTTTCTCTCTGTCCGTTTCATAAAGTACTTCATCTCCTATTCTGTATTCTGTGTGTGTGTGTGTTGTGTGTGTTGTGTGTGTGTGTGGTGTGGTGTGTGTGTGTGTGTGTGTGGTGTGGTGTTTGTGTGGTGCATGTGAGTGTGTGTGTGTGCATGTGTGTGTGTGTGTGTGTGGTGTGTGGTGTGTTGTGTGTGTGTGTTGTGTGTGTGGTGTGGTGTGTGTGTTGTGTGTGTGTGTGAGTGTGTGTGTGCATATGTGTGTGTGTGGTACTCACCTATATGTACTCACCTATATGTGTCTGCAGGATCGAGCATTGACTCTTGGATCCCGCCTTTCGAGCATCAGTTGTTTACAGCAATGACTCCTATCCCATTTCCCTATCATACCTGGTTTTAAAATTATGAATAGTATTGGCTTCCACAACCTGTTCCTTAAGTGCATTCCATTTTCCCACTACTCTCACGCTAAAAGAAAACTTCCTAACATCTCTGTGACTCATCTGAGTTTCTAACTTCCATCCATGTCCCCTCGTTCTGTTACTATTCCGTGTGAACATTTCGTCTATGTCCACTCTGTCAATCCCTCTGAGTATTTTATACGTTCCTATCATGTCCCCCCCTCTCCCTTCTTCTTTCTAGTGTCGTAAGGCATAGTTCCCCCAGGCGCTCCTCATACCCCATCCCTCGTAGCTCTGGGACGAGTCTCGTTGCAAACCTCTGAACCTTTTCCAGTTTCATTATGTGCTTCTTTAGATGGGGACTCCATGATGAGGCGGCATACTCTAAGACTGGCCTCACGTAGGCAGTGTAAAGAGCCCTAAATGCCTCCTTACTTAGGTTTCTGAATGATGTTCTAACTTTTGCCAGTGTAGAGTACGCTGCTGTCGTTATCCTATTTATATGTGCCTCAGGAGATAGATTAGGTGTTACGTCCACACCCAGGTCTCTTTCGCGCGTCGTCACAGGTAGGCTGTTCCCCTTCATTGTGTACTGTCCCTTTGGTCTCCTATCTCCTAGTCCCATTTCCATAACTTTACATTTGCTCGTGTTGAATTCCAGTAGCCATTTCTCTGACCATCTCTGCAACCTGTTCAGGTCCTCTTGGAGGATCCTGCAATCCTCATCTGTCACAACTCTTCTCATCAACTTTGCGTCATCCGCAAACATCGACATGTAGGACTCTATACCCGTAAACATGTCGTTAACATATACAAGAAATAGAATTGGTCCCAGCACCGATCCTTGTGGTACTCCACTTGTTACTGTTCGCCAGTCCGACTTCTCGCCCCTTACCGTAACTCTTTGGCTCCTTCCTGTTAGGTAGTTCCTTATCCATGCTAGGACCTTTCCCCTACCCCCGCCTGCCTCTCGAGTTTGAATAGCAGTCTCATGTGCGGTACTGTATCAAAGGCTTTTGGCAGTCCAGAAATATGCAGTCTGCCCAACCATCTCTTTCCTGTCTTATCCTCGTTATTTTATCATAGAATTCCAGAAGGTTTGTTAGGCACGATTTCCCTGTCCAGAACCCATGTTGATGCTTGTTCACAAATAATGTTCTCCAGGTGTGCAACCAGTCGTAGCCTAATTATTCTTTCCAGTATTTTACAGGGATGCTTGTCAGTGATACAGGTCTATAGTTAAGTGCCTCCTCCCTATCGCCTTTCTTGAAGATCGGCACGACATTTGCTTTCTTCCAGCAACTGGGCAATTCTCCCGACATAAGTGACTCATTAAAGATCATTGCCAGAGGCACGCTGAGGGCCTGCGCTGCTTCTCTTAGTATCCAGCCTTCTTACCTTCTAAGCCTTCTAAGCCTTCTAACCTTCTAAGCCTT
>WNGS01060260.1:0-16673 GCA_020271785.1 Procambarus virginalis
GCTGACGACGCCAAAATTATAGAAGGATTAAGACAGAGGAGGACAGCTTGAGACTTCAAGAAGACCTGGACAAGCTGCAGGAATGGTCGACAAATGGCTGTTAGAGTTTAACCCAAGCAAATGTAATGTAATGAAAGATAGGGTAGGAAGCAGGAGACCAGATACAAGGTATCATTTGGGAGATGAAATACTTCAAGAGTCAGAGAGAGATAAAGACCTGGGGGTTGATATCACGCCAGACCTGTCCCCTGAAGCTCATTCAAGAGATAACATCAGCAGCATATGCCAGTTGGCTAACATAAGAACGGCCTTTAGAAACTTGTGTAAGATCTTCAGAACATTTATCCACATTGTCAGACCAATCCTAGAGTATCGCGGCTCCAGCAGGAGTCCCTATCTGTCAAGCATAAGACTAAACTGGAAAGGTTCAAAGGTTTGCCACCAGACTAGTACCCGAGTGAGAGGTTGAGCTACGAGGAACGACTGCAGGAATTAAACCTCACTTCGTGGAAGACAGAAGAGTTAGGGGGGACATGATCACCACATTCAAGATTCTCAGGGGAATCGACAGGGTTGATAAGACAGGCTGTTTAACACAAGGGGCACACGCACAGGGACACGGTAGGAACTGAGTGCCCAAATGGCCACAGATATTAGAAAGCAACTTTTTTAGTGTCAAGTGGTGACAAATGGAGATCATTAGGAAGCGATGTGGTGGAGGCTGACTCCATCACGTTTCAAGTGTAGATATGATAGAGCCCATAGGCTCAGAAACTGTACACCTGTTGATGAACGGTTGAGAGGCGGGACCAAAGAGCCAGTAGCTCAACCCCCCCGCAAGCACAACTAGGTGAGTACAACTGGTGAGTACACACACACACACACACACACACACACACACACACACACACACACACACACACACACACACACACACACAACACCACGCACACGCACTCATGCAAGCACGCACCATGCACACACACACACACAAACGCACGACACACACACACACACACACACACACACACACACACACATACACACACACACACACACACACACACACACACCACACACACACACACACACACACACACACACACACACACACACACACACACACACACACCCACCCACACACACACACACCCACACCCACACCCACACACACACACACACACACCACACACCACACACACCACACACACACACACACACACACACACACACACACACTTACCCCTTCTGCCCCAATGCCTACTAGCACCCCTGAGTCCCTGAGTCCCCCCTGACTAATACAACCTCGCTCCCACTCTTACTACCCACGCTCCATTCTCCCCTCTTGCCCCCACCCCCACTGTCCTTCTCCCCCCCAACCTCTCAACCTCTATCCGACTCTCACCTCACCACTCTCAACTACCCTATGCCTCTCAGATTCTCCCTAATTTTCAGACCCAGTATGCCCTTCTTACCTTAGACCTTCCTACCTACCTTCCTAGATGTCCAGACTACATTCACCCCCCAGGCACATTCCCCTAGACCCCATTGCCCCAAGACACCCCCCTAGATTCCACCATACCCAGAGAAAAGGTGAACTCTGGTACCAGAGTTTCCAAGAAGAGTCTCAAGGATTGGTACACCAATGCTGATGAGGTATCTAATAAAGCAAAGGTGGTAAAAGAAAGAGTTAGTGTGGCAGATCCTGACCTAGTTGCAATAGTGGAAACTAAAATAAATTTCACGATCTCGGATGAATCTCTCCAGAGGACTACCAGGTGATTAGAAAAGAAAGGACACAGAGACAGGGAGGGGGAGTGGCACTCCTAATAAGCGGAAATGGAAGTTTTAAGACCTGGAAAATCGGAGTACCAATGAAAGCACATGCTCCATACATGGAACTCTGACAGCAGATGAGAGGAAGATTGTGATCTTGGTAACCTACATTCCCTCACCCATCAGTAGAAGACCCAGCAAGAAGTATGATGACACAACAAAGCATGTATTGATGAACTACAAAAGGCAGCAACATTAGCTCACAGAATGAGAGGGAAACTGCTGATCATTAGGGACCTAAATCAGAGAGAGGTAAATTGGGAATCAAGGAATCCCCATTGCGGGGACGAAACGTGGGGAGCAAAGTTAGTAGATGTTATAGACAGGAATTTTCTAACACAGCATGTGAAGGAGGACACAATGAAAGAGAAGGGGTTACACCGAACCTATTAGACCTGATTTTCACCCAGAACGTAGAAAACATCGAGATTTTGAACATGAAATACCTCTAGGAGACCAGTGACCATTGAGTCCTAATCTTTGACTACATGATGGAACTCAAACTTGTTATCATGGGACAAGAGATCTGGGAAAGGAGAGTTGACTACAGGAAAGGGGATTACAGGAGGATAAGGGACTATTGGGAGAAGTGCAATGGGAGGAAGAAATTAGAGGAAAACAGCCCAAGATGGACCTTACAGAAATACAGAAATGCAAGGAGTCCGAAAAGATTTTATACCAACAGTAAAGGAAAAAGGTAAGAGGAAGTATCTCTTATGTATGTCTATTAAACCCATGGTTTAATAGACAGTGTCAGGAAGGAAAATGAGAACAAGAAGGAGTGGAGGAAGTTCAGAAGACAATGGACAGAGGACAACATGATCAGATGCAACAAAGCTAGGAATGATTACATAAACACAAGAGGAGTATCAGAAAGAAATTATGAGAAAGATATTGCGATCAAAGCGAAAAAGCAACCTAAATTAATTACTACATAGCCATATAAGAAGAAAAATGTCGGTGAATGACCAAGTGACAAGACTAAGGAAAAATGAGAGTGACTTTAGATTTTAGTCACTCTCAATCTCTTTCAGACTCACTCTGAAATCTCTCAACAGAGTGATTGTTGAGAGATTTCAACAGAAAGTGACAAGGGAATCTGCGTGTCACTGAATGCCAGTTTCCATGGAGTGTTCACAACCGAGCCTGAACAGCTCCCATTGTTAGAATAGATTACCCTAGATGAAAGACTATCAGATATTGAGGTGACAGCAGAGGAGGTAATGAAACAGTTGACAACACTGAATGCAACTAAAGACTGCAACAAGACAAAGTATCACCGTTGATACTTAAAGAGGTAGCGCAGGCCCTGAGTGTGCCTCTGGCAATGATCTTTAATGAGTCACTTATGTCGGGAGAATTGTCCAATTGCCAGAAGAGGGCAAATGTCGTACGGATTTTCAAGAAAGGGGATAAGGAGGATGAACTTAACTATAGACCTTTATCACCGACAAGCATCCCCTGTAAAATATTTGAAAGAATAATTAGGCTAAGACTGATTGCACACCTAGAGAAAATTAGGTTTGTAAACAAACATCAACATGGGTTCTGGAAAGGGAAATCGTGCCTAACAAACCTTACGGAATTCTATGATAAAATAACGAGGATAAGGCAACACAGAGAAGGTTGAGCCGACTGCAAATTTCTGGACTCAAAAAGCCTTTGATACAGTTCCGCACAGGAGACTGCTATTCAAACTTGAGAAGGAAATTATCAGGAGGAAAGCGCCAAGCCATTACGACTATATAGCACTGGGAAGGGATCAGGATAAGGATTTGGGATAGGGCGGGGGGGGGGGTGAGGAAAGGTGCCCAAAGCACTTGGACGGTCGGGGATTGAACGCCGACCTGCATGAACGCCGACCATGCATTTCTTACCCATGCCCTAGCATGGGTAAGAAACTACTTAACAGGAAGGAGTCAGTAATCAGTCTTAATCAGGCGAACAGTAACGAGTGGAGTACCTCAAGGATGTAATCCACTCGTTACTGTTCGCCTGAGACTGATGGATGCCTACTATACTACTTCCTCAAGGATGGATGCTGGGACCAATCCTATTTCTAATATAGGTTAATGACATGTTTACAGGAGTAGAATCCTACATGTTGATGTTCGCGGATGACCCAAAGTTGATGACAAGAGTTGTGACAGATAAGGATTGTAGGACCCTCCAAGAGGACTTGAACAGGTAGCAGAGATAGTCAGAGAAATGGCAACTGGACTTCAATACGAGTAAATGTAAAGTTATGGAAATGGGATAAGGTGATAGGAGACCAAAAGAGGCAGTATACATTGAAGGGGAGCTGCCTACCTGTGACGACTCGAGAAAGGGACCAGGGTGTGGACGTAACACCTAATCTAACTCCTGAGGTACATATAAATAGGATATCGACAGCAGTGTACTCAACTCTGGCAAAAGAAAGAGCATCATTCAGAAACCTAATTAAGGAGGCATTTAGGGCGCTTTACACTGCCGACATGAAGTTAGTCGTAGAGTATGTCGCCATCATGGAGTACCCACCAGAAGAAACACATAAGGAAACGGGAAAAGGTTTAGAAGTTTGCAACGAGACTCATTCCTGCGTTACGAGGGATGGGGTATGAAGAGCGCCTGAAGGAACTGAGCCTTACGACACTAGAAAAAAGAAGGAAGGGGGGATATGATATTAATAAATAAAATTCCCAAGGGAATTGACAGAGTAGAAATAGACGAAATGTCCACAGAAAATAGTAATAGAACGAGGGGGGACATGGGTGGAAGCTGGAAACTCAGATGAGTCACAGAGATGTTAGGAAGTTTTCTTTTAGTGTGAGAGTAGTGGAAAAATGGAATACTCTTAAGGAGCATTTTGTGGAAGCAAATTCTATTCATAATTTAAAAACTAGATATGACAGGGAAATAGGACCGGAGTCATTGCTGTAGGAAACCGGCTCGAAAAGCGGGATTCAAGAGTCAATGCTCGATCCTGCAGGCACAAATACGTGAGTACAAATAGGTAAGTTCACAAACAAGGCGGTGGAAACAGGAGGCCAGACATCAGATACAGAATATGAGATGAAGTACTTCCTGAAACGGACAGAGAGAAAGATCTAGTTAATATCACACCAAAACTGTCTCCTGAAGCTCACATAAAAAGAATTACATCTGCGGCATATGAGTGGCTGGTGTGACGGTGTTCCCCCCCCCTTATATTTCTCCCACGCCAGCTGTAAGAGTCATATCTACTTTACCCGAATGTTCTCTGCATTCCAGGGAACAATTTGACATATGTGGTAGCATGAGGTGTTCTCGCGTTGGGGAGAAATTAGCCAAAGAAGAGTGTTTTGGCCAGTGGCTTAGGCCCTTTTGGACGCCAAGATGGCGCCGGCCCCTACGTTTTCCCGCCAAGACGTTATGACGTCAGTGGCCCCAGATTGGTCAAGAACGGTGACGTGGTACAGGGAGCCAATGAGAATTGCCTCTGGCTAGTATGATGTCACGAGTGGAAGGGGGTCCAGGCGGCATGCCCCGAGGCGCCAGGGAGTTAGTTATATGTCGTCAAGGGCGGACGTGCGATAGGGGGTCTTGCCAGTCTGACAGTTTTCGCCCCTCTCCGGTGGATATACGCATCACCAGTGATCTGCAAGCATCTTGTGAGGTCTTCCTGAACTCTGTGAGGCGGACAGAAGAAGGAATTGACGGGAAACGAGCAACAAATGCTCCAGTGACAGGTGCTTAGCAAGAGTGAAGCCTATGCAGTGACGTCAGGGACGACTGTACAGTTTCACCAATTGGGTGATGACGTAGCGGCTGGGCCAGTCCACCGTGAGGAAGGAGAAGAAGAAACTAGCTGGGAATACGAACGATTCCAGCCGGGAGTAAGGACTGCAGACGTAGCTGTGAGGAAGAGGCGACGGCCAGGAGACCGACTCCAACCCTTCAAGAGGTTGTGGAGGAGCACAGAGCCTGCAGAGAGGAGCAGTACGGAGAAGACGCATTTTTGGGTGTCGGTTGAGTTCCTGGGAAGGCCATCAGTGTGTGTGTGGGGGTGTTCCCAACAGCGAGTCGTGAGCCGGGACCAGGAGCTTCAATTCAACCCTCAACAGAGGACAAGTCCACATCATTGATGGTGGAAGTTGGTAATTCAGTTTTCCCTCCCATTCCCCTTTAGTTAACTATTAGCCAGAGTATCTTTGTCTTGAGCAGGGCTCAGCAATGTATATGTTTCTAGTAAGACACAGTTGTGAATGGAGATGCTATAGAGCACTCACGAGATATGTATATGGTGTGTGATTCACAATTCCGGAGTGTTCCAGAATTGTGAAGAGGCAGAGAAGGCTGCTCATTTATTCCTTCGCCATGTTGTTGATCCAGAGTTACGATTCTTTGATCTTTTAAGTAACAAAGTTACGATTCTTTGATCTTTTAAGTAAACTACAAAACCACCTTCGTGTTTGTGTTATCCCTCCAATACTTTGTTGATATTGAGACTATTTAAGAGAGAGTGATTTAACATATACTTACCTGTTACCAAATTGATTGGTGTTCTCTTGGGCCACTACTACTACCATAATACTAAAATTCCACTCAGGTATTACTGGACACGGAAAACACCAGTTGGCGACCTTTAGTGAGCGGTAGAGCCCTCTGTCGGGGCGGGCACATGATCAGGTGAAGGGATCGTGTTCTCACTCATCTTTAGGCTATGAGGCCAGCCAGAGATAGAATTAAAGACTCTCCTGGTGAACAGTGGCACCGTGAGGATTGAGTGAAGACCCGTGGGGCTACAGCAAGTAACGGTTATCACTACTAATACTTGGTGGTGACTGGCTAGAGAGAGAGACACTCCGACACTGGCTAACATCAGAACAGCCTTTAGGAACCTGTGTAAGGAATCATTCAGAATCTTGTATACGGCATATGTAATACTGGAGTATGCGGCCTCAGCATAGAGCCTTGTCAAGCACAAGACGAAGCTTGAAAATGTTAAGTGGTATGCCAATAGGCTAGTCCCAAAACTAAGAGGCATTAATTACGAGGAAAGGCTGCGTGAAATGCACCTCACGACACTGGAAGACAGAAGAGTATGGTTAGACATGATCACTACTTACCTGTGACATAATAAAATTACAAAATTACATAAGGATTTACCTACAAAATTATTCAAATTACATACAAAATTTTATGAGGAATTGACAGGGTAGATAAGGATAAAAAGTTTAAAAAAGGTGGTACGCGAACAAGGGGACATAGGTGGAGATCGAGTAACCAAATGAGCCACAGGGACGTTAGAAAGAACTCTTTCAGTGTCAGAGTAGTTAACAGGTGGAATGCATTAGACAGTGATGTGGTGGAGGCTGACTCTATACACAGTTTCAAATGTAGATATGATAGACCCCAGTAGGCTTAGGAATCTGTACACCAGTTGATTGACAGTTAATAGGCGGGGCCAAAGTGCCAGAGTTGAACTTCCCGCAAGCACAACAAGGTGTACACACACACACACACACCACTCCCATTGCCAACAACAGGACACGTAGCGTCGCTACCACTCCCGCTGTCAACAACGGGACTACCACTCCCGTTGTCCGAGGTAGGCCTAGTCTCATTTTGCGTCGCTCTTCATTATCTGGAGGAGGGCGTCTTCGCACCTCTCGATGTTTGCCGCATCATACCCATAGATCTCTGCTCTCCCTTCACACCAATTGAGCGAGATAAGTACGTTGAATGGACCTCAAGATCTTAGATTCTTTTTCCTTTAAAGCCAATAATTGCTCCCTAAAACTTTCTGGGGCAGGTAATCCACGACCTAATCGTTTGGTTTTAGCCTTAGTTTGTTGTTGTTGTTGTTGTTGATTTGGGTGTTGATGTTATTGTTGTTGTTGTTGTTGATGTTGTTGCTGTGGTTGTTGTTGTTGTTGTTGCTCCTGTTGATGTTGTTGTTGTGGATGTTGTTGTTTTGTTGTGGGTGTTGTTGTTGTTGCTGTTGTTGTGGGTGTTGTTGTTGTTGTTGTTGTGGGTGTTTCACCGGTCTGTTTTTGGGTTTTAACGGTATGTGCGGGTGTGTGATCAGGCTTCGTGGGAGAGAGATTTAGCTCCGTGGAAGTAGTACTCCTTACTAGAGTGGGCGTAGAGTGTACGCCTGACCTACTGTTAAGGCAGAGACAGAGAAGGACGGAGGTGAAAATCACTGCTATTTTCCAGCTGAACCATCCTTCGGGAGGCTGGGTCTTGGGCTCCTCTCCCACCTGCAGCAGGAAGGCCTTGAGGCCCTCAACCTGCATGCGTGTGTGTTGTTGCCGCCGGTGTGTGCCCACTAGAGGCAGGTGGTCCAGGAAGGAGTCTAGCCGTTCATCCTGTAGGAGTGAAGGGTCACAAGTGGGCAGAGGTGGGAGCAAGTTGAGATCGACAGCCACCTGCCGCGCCTGGCCTCGTACTCCAGTCCTGTCCTCTTGGTAGTCCTTCACCTACTGCTGCAGCTGAAGCAAGCTGTTCCTGCTCTAAGATTCCCCCGCCATTTGCCACCACTAGTCACATTTTCCCATCATCCCCACCACTAACACCACCACAATAATAATCTTACTCATCTTTCCTCTGGAAATATCTATTGGGCGGAGGCAACTGTCAGGAAAAGCACCAAGCAACACGACTAAGGTCTATAAAAGATGGTTTAATCTGTGTAAAGAGTCATGGGGTTAGATGACTATCAGAGATGGAGGTAATATAGTTAGCTTGGAAGTGTTGAGGTTTGGCCCGGGTGGCTGGACCCGTCCAGGATCACCACCACAAAAGCAGGGTATTACAGCTGGATAATGTCACACCAATACTTCTTTGTATTGAAGTTCAATAGTTCATTGTAGTAGTGTTCGTTGTTGTAGTGTTCTTTGTTGTAATGTTCATTGTTGTAATGTTCGTTGTCGTAGTGTTCATTTGTTGTAGTGTTCGTTGTTGTAGTGTTCGTAGTTGTAATATTCGTTGTTGTAGTGATCGTTGTTGTAATGTTCGTTGTTATAGTCTTCGTTGTTGAAGTGTTCATTGTTGCAATGTTCGTTGATGTTGTGTTCGTTGTTGTAGTGTTATTTGTTGTAATGTTCGTTGTTGTGGTGTTCGTTGTTGTGGTGTTCGTTGCTGTAATGTTCGTTGTTGTGGTGTTCGTTGTTGAGATGTTCGTTGTTGTGGTGTTGTTGTTGTTGTTGTGTTGATTTAGGGGCGACGACGATCGTGGGATCGGATGCGCCCCGGCGTACCCGTTAAGGGTGAATCGCGAAGCCTGGAAAGGTGGAATGCCAAGCCAAATCGCGAAACTAGTGACGCCAAACACTAGAAACGAACATGCCATACGGCAAATAAACGCACAGTCAGGCAGATGATTGGGGAGTCCCAGGAGTCCCTCAGGGTGACAAGCACCGGCCCAGTTCCACACAGAGAACACCAGGTAGCAAAACCAAAACGCTGTCCCCAATTCAAACACAATAAGTCATCAGGTGTCCCCCGGCAGAGCAGAAGCCGGCCGCCCACCACGGCTGAGGGCACACCAGGAGCCCACCAAGACCCGCCAACCCCAGGCACCTCTCGGCCAAGCCGGCCCCCGAACACCGTCACACCGCCGGGAGAACCAGCCAGTACACGTCCAAAAAAAAATCTATCAACAATCCTGTGACCCAAGATATGTTCGTTGATATGTGCGCCAGGCGTCGTACAATCGGACCGCTGAAAAGGGATGCCAAACGGCAGTAGCAAAGCCAAAACGCGAAAACAAGACGTGACCAGGCGGCCCCCAGGCGGAAGAGGTGTCCAGAGGTCCGCTCGGCTTCAAGTTGAACCAGGAGACTTGTTGTGGTGTTCGTTGTTGTAGTGTTCGTTGTTGTAGTTTTCGTTGTTGTAGTGTTCATTGTTGTAGTGTTCGTTGTTGTGGTGTTCGTTGTTGAGATGTTCATTGTTGTGGTGTTAGTTGTTGTAGCGTTCGTTGTTGAGATGTTCGAGTTGTAGTATTAGTTGTTGTAGTGTTCGTTGTTGTAGTGTTCGCGATTTTAGTGTTCGTTTTTGTGGTGTTCTTTGTTGTAGTGTTCGTTGTTGTAGTGTTCGTTGTTGTAGTGTTCGTTGTTGTAGTGTTCGTTGTTGTAGTGTTCGTTGTTGTAGTGTTGGTCGTTGTGGTGTTCGTTATTGTAGTGTTCGGTGTTGTAGTGTTCGTTGTTGAGATGCTCGTTGTTGTAGTGTTCGTTGTTGTAGTGTTTGTTGTTGTTGTGGTGTTCGTTGTTGTGGTGTTCGTTTTTGTAGTGTTCGTTGTTGTAATGTTGGTTGTTGCATTGTTCGTTGTTGTAGTGTTCGGTGTTGTAGTGTTCGTTGTTGAGATGTTCGTTGTTGTAGTGTTCGTTGTTGTAGTGTTCAGTGGTGCAGTGTTCGTTGTTGAGATGCTCGTTGTTGTAGTGTTCGTTTCTGTAGTGTTTGTTGTTGTGGTGTTCGTTGTTGTGGTGTACGTTGTAGTAATGTTCGTTGTAGTGTTCGGTGTTGTAGTGTTCGTTGTTGTAGTGTTTGTTGTTGTAGTGTTCGTTGTTGTAGTTTTTGTTGTTGTGGTGTTCGTTTTTGTAGTGTTCGTTGTTGAAGTGTTCGTTGTTGTGATGTTCGTTGTTGAGATGTTCGTTGTTGTAGTGTTCGTTGTTGTAATGTTCGTTGTTTTAGTGTTCGTTGGTGTAGTGTTCGTTGGTGTAGTGTTCGTTGTTTTAGTGTTCGTTGTTGTTGTGTTAGTTGCTGTAGTGTTCGTTGTTGTAGTGTTCGTTGTTGTAGTGTTCGTTGGTGTAGTGTTCGTTGTTATAGTGTTCGTTCTTGTGGTGTTCTTTGTTGAAGTGTTCGTTATTGTAGTGTTCGTTGTTGTAGTGTTCGGTGTTGTAGTGTTAGTTGTTGAGATGTTCGGTGTTGTTGTAGTGTTCGTTGTTTNAACGTATCAATAAACATTCGCTACTGTCGCTGGGCACATGACCAACTACAAGTAATCACTATAAGCTGGCTTAAAATCGTGCTTACCACAGAATGTCTAGTCGAGGGCGCTCTCCCTCTGACGGAGTCTCATCAGGGCGCTCCTATGGCCCACGTTAATGTCTGGGTGGCTTAACAAACTCTCCTTGCCATCCAGGACTTGAGACCATACGTGGCGACCTTGACAGGATTCGAACCTGGAATCATCTGTCAGAGGTTCACCCCCTAACCTACCTGTGGTTGGGGTCGTCTCACGGATCTTAGCCCTCAGAACTGGGCGCCACTGCTCGCCCTTGGGCTCCCCCAGTCAACTAAGGGCTGGCTGTATACACCCCTAGCGAGTGGGGAGGTTCAAGCTTCCTATAATTCACCTAAACCTGCCTGTCCTGACACTGGGACATTTTCTCTTGCTTTATCTGGTCTGTCCTGAGGTCGCCAGCTGGGGGTTTATATTCGTGTCCCAGCAACACGTCAGTGGTCTCATTAATTATCTTGGCTAAGGATGCAATCCCTGGAAACACAAACCGAAACTGTCTCTATTTTCCGCTTCTTACAATTTATAATAAAGTTGTTACGTCTTGGCTTAACATGTTTATGACATATTAGAACGTTGTTACAACTTGCTATATTGGTTGTTATAACTGGTTAGGAGGTGTTAAAGCTTGTTCGAACGTTGTACCAACGTCGTAGTTTCGGTGTGTGTTTGGCGGGATGTCATGTGCAGTGCAAGGTGTCACTAATGGTTTCATCAATATATATATAGCCATAGAGAATGGAGGCTCACTTAAACTCATCAATTAGTTTAAAAGGTTTTCTGAAGAAAAGCATATATACACATATAAATTGTGTAAAGAAATGTCAAAAGGGGGAAATCGTCCGCTGGTGGCAACACTTCTCGGTGACACGTCTCTGGCAACAAGGTCAGCTGACTGGGTCCACTCCTCAAGCCGCGGGGCACACCTCGCGCCTCTGGCACCACGATCAGCTGCCAGTTCCAGCTGTCAAAACGTCATGATTTTCCAACGCCTCTAGCAATGCGATCAGCTGGATGTTTCAGAGGACGTTGCCGGCTCCTTGCACACCAACTACCCCTTCCAGGATCGCTAACATCCCCGCCTTAATGTTCACACACACCAACTCATGCCTAAATGAGTTTTGGCTCCTAGCCTAACGTCCTCTCACTTAGACAATACAATGATGAGCAGAAATATTCACAACATATAAAATATTCTAACTCGCCTAGCCCAAAAGAGGTAATGGGAGGGACAATTATCTACCTTATTTTGTAACAAACTAGGTTTGTGGTAAGAATTATCCAGAATGTTTTACCTACAAGGGAGAATGGGAAGCTGGACCACTTGGTGACCCCGGGAGCAGCCCCTGAGGGAATTCACTGTGAAAATAATTGATGCTTTTGTTCACAAGTTCGTATAATGAATCATTCAATAGTATTCACTTATTTAGAGAAATTAGCCTTCATTCATTTTGCATTCAAATTGTATTGTATAGTATTACTAGTTATAATATCAGGAGTAATCTAATTATTAGAAGAATGAGTTTGTCACCATCAGTGACGTCACGAGCCAGAACTAGGCTGTGAGGCGGAGTGACCTGGAGGTCATAGGTAGACCTAGACAAGCTGAAGGAATGGTCGAACAAATGGTTGTTAGAGTTTAACCCAACCAAATGTAATGTAATGAAGATAGGAATAGGGAGCAGGAGGCCAGACACAAGGTACCATCTGGGAGAGGAAATTCTTCAGGAGTCAGAGAAAGAAAAAGACTTGGGGGTTGATATCACGCCAGACCTGTCTTCTGCAGCACATATCAAAAGGATAACATCAGCGGCATATGCCAGGCTGGCCAACATACGAACGGCATTCAGAAACTTGTGTAAAGAATCATTCAGAACTTTGTATACCACATATGTCAGGCCAATCCTGGAGTATGCAGCCCCAGCTTGGAGTCCATATCTAGTCAAGGATAAGACTAAACTGGAAAAGGTTCAAAGGTTTGCCACTAGACTAGTACCCGAGCTGAGAGGTATGAGCTACGAGGAGAGACTACGGGAATTAAACCTCACTTCGCTGGAAGACAGAAGAGTTAGGGGGGACATGATCACCACATTTAAGATTCTCAGGGGAATTGATAGGGTAGATAAAGACAGGCTATTTAACACAAGGGGCACACGCACTAGGGGACACAGGTGGAAACTGAGTGCCCAAATGAGCCACAGAGATATTAGAAAGAACTTTTTTAGTGTCAGAGTGGTTGACAAATGGAATGCATTAGGAAGTAATGTGGTGGAGGCTGACTCCATACACAGTTTCAAGTGTAGATATGATAGAGCCCAATAGGCTCAGGAATCTGTACACGTGTTGATTGACGGTTGAGAGGCGGGACCAAAGAGCCAGAGCTCAACTTCCGCAAACACAACTAGGTGAGTACAACTAGGTGAGTACACACACACACACACACACACACACACACACACACACACACACACACACACACACACACACACACACACACACACACACACACACACACACACACACTCACACACATTTAAGATTCTGAAGGGAATTCATAGGGTCGATAAAGACAGGCTATTTAACACAAGGGGCACACGCACTAGGGGACACAGGTGGAAACTGAGTGCCCAAATGAGCCACAGAGATATTAGAAAGAACTTTTTCAGTGTCAGAGTTGTTGACAAATGGAATGCATTAGGAAGCGATGTGGTGGAGGCCGACTCCATACACAGTTTCAAGTGTAGATATGATAGAGCCCAATAGGCTCAGGAAACTGTACACCTGTTGATTGACGGTTGAAGGGCGGGACCAAAGAGCCAGAGCTCAACCCCCGCAAGCACAACTAGGTGAGTACAACTAGGTGAGTACTGTTACGGTGCCCTCTCCTATCTCTTTACGTTTGCCTGCTTTAAGAGTCATATCGACTCTCCCTACTGTTTCTCTGGAGTACAGGGAAGTCTGTTGGTATGTATGGCGACCAGATCGGCCGCCAGCTAATGGAGAAACTTACATTATAAGTTGTAAGTAAGGGAAATTGGTGCCCAGAATATAAATGAAAGAGTATCCCCTACGGTAGATATGACGTTTTGGAATAGACGCCAAGCCGTGTGCGGATTGGGTGGCTCGGGTCACAGGCGACCAATCAGAGCCCGCCGTGACGTCACCGAGTGCCCGGGCGGCGCCAACGTCAGAGTTGGACCGACAGTGGAAGCGTTAGGACTCATCTCGGTCAGCTCTCAAGAATTGGAGGCTTTACAGGCCTTTCTCAGTGGATTAGAGCTAGCCATCGCAGCCCACCTTATATATTGGAGGCCCCGCGCTTCTGGGAAGCAAAAAGGAACCAAGTTGAGTGAGCAGAGAAGTGCCAAACTTGGAGAATTGTCGGCGGCGACGCTGGGCGGCGACGCCAGACGCTGAGGGCCTGAAAGGTGTGGCGGGCAGGCATAGCTGTGACTGGGTCGGATCCACTGAGGGTGTTGGAGGGACGACACCGTTCCTAGGACGAAAAGCAGCACCTTGTGGAAGGAACGTGTGTGCGAATATAGCGATTAGCTCAGCGCCCATTGATGGACCAGGATTGGGATAGCTGAACCCCAGGGATTGGAATGGCGAAGACGCGAAGGCTTCACGACACCTGAGGACCTGTGGGAACGTTCCTGGATCGCCGAGGATCGACTCAGGAAGCATAGGAACCTCACACCATCGAGGGACAGGCATTGTGAGCCAGGATTGTTAAGGTAGATCATTTTCTCTCCCATTACCCCTTTGAATGAGTAGGCTAGGTTGGCCATAATATTCACTTATATATATGGCAATAGGACATTAATATTCTAGTAGTAGAATAGGCTGCAGGGCAGCTTATGTCTAGGACTGTCAGAGAGGACAGTGTGTGTCAACGGCAGGACAGTGAAGAAGAGGTGCCGACGTGGTGAAGAGGCCCTTCTGTGAGAGAGTGTGTGACTCCTGTCTATCTGCCCAGTTGAAGGAGCCTGGAGAACGTGAGAGAAGAGTTGCTGACAGTCTCCAGAGTTATTATTATTATTTTCATTTTCTTGTATCACTTGTAATCATATGTGTGAGCATGTAGTTTGTGTAAGTAAATTCACACATTTTATTATTGTGTTTTAAGTGTGCCTCCATTACAAAATCTCTCTATTGAGTATACACACGGGTGACCATAATACCATCTAGGGAACATCACGTTCCCTATAGAATTTCTTATTGCCTAGGGAGTGGCAAACAGCACAGACTTATATAAAGGTGTACCCTTAGCCATCCGATCAGTACTAGTGCCTGAATGGTGGCAACTAGCAACGTGACGGCTAGAAAGAGGTAAAGCCACACGGACCTTCAAGGGAGAGTACCCTGGGCCGACAGTCCGATAGTAGATCTTGGACGCGGCAACACTCTGGCAACAAACAAACCATATACTGAACTCAACTATACACCCACTGAACTGCATTGCTGGGGTGCAGATATAATAACCCAGCTGGCGACCTTGTTGAGAAAAGGATGTAGAAGACAGGCGGGAAAGGAGTTCCTGCAACCCCTTTGTCCGGCAGGCAAGACTCAGGGAGGTTATTGTTATAAGGTAAGCCCGAGTCTTCCTTCACTCCTCTACGGGTCTAGGCCGGAATTGCTGATAGCAGTTTCCCCGTGGTTGACTGAAGGGCTTCCAGGGTGAGTCAGTGGCACCCCTTCAGTGGTGGAAGCAAAGACCTGCGGAGGTGGGCATTGCTGGTCCTCTCCTGTGGGACCAAGGAGACTCCGGTGAATCCCGGGAGTCGGAGGGGCTGAGTATTCGGCCTTTCGAGCCCCTAGCAGTCGAGTGCTAGCAGAGCCCCGGCCCACCCCCCGTGACAGTACACACACACACACACACACACATAAAGCCTAGCGACGGTGGGAAACACACGCGATTAGCGAGGTCCGCGGAAATTCGTCAATTTCACGGGACATTGAAGGATTATTGAGGCTAGTTCATAGTATTTGGCCTCTCGCAGTGTGTAGCTAGCAGGGTGCTACATAGCATAGTCATATCGCTAGCGATTGTGCGAAAAAATCAAAAGTGGAGCTAGTGGATCACCGGTGCATAGTGTGGAAGACAGCGTAAGGCGACCTGACCTGACCGGCAGCTGGGTCGACCCACCGTGGCCGTGGAACTGGTGATTGTGTTTGTTGGGTGGTGATTGTGATCAGTGATACAGTAAATTAGTGAACCGCAACACAACGATACAGTGACTGATTCCAGAGTTTTGTGTAGATAGAAGAACACCTTAGTGAATCACCTAGTGGAAGCCGACGACGGAGCATCATCATCGACCATATGTCATCACTCATCTAGTTGTGTGAACGGGAAACAATCTGGTAGGTACCCGCCTTTCTGGTCAATTAATCAGGTGTACAGTGTGAGGTAAAATAGTATCAAATTCTTGTTCAGGATATTATATATCTTTAAAATCTCAGCGTGGCTCATTGGGTAGAAGTACCGCTTACGGGAACTAGGGACACACTCACGCACGCACGCACACGCACCCCACACCCCACACACACACGCCCCTGATTAACACATTTCGTGGAAAAAGGATAAAAAACCTCCCATAATCCTCCCTCACTCTACCTGCCGTAAGCTGACCTTACCTCACCTCTCAACCCCATCCCAGGCACACTCTCTCTCTCTCTCTCTCTCTCTCTCTCTCTCTCTCTCTCTCTCTCCTCTCTCTCGCTTGCTCTCTCTCTCTTGTTCTCTCTCGCTTGCTCTCTCTCTCTTGCTCTCTCTCTCCCTTGCTCTCTCTCTCTCTCTCTTGTCTCTCTCTCTCTTGCTCTCTCTCTCTCTCTCTTGTTCGCTCTC
>WNGS01060286.1:0-19135 GCA_020271785.1 Procambarus virginalis
TTTGCTTTTTGACTCACAAGACCAACTTAGTAGTTCGTTATGGTGAACAAAACATGCAGATACTTATATATAACCTTGTATATAGTGTAACAACAGCAAAACTATTTGTTTATTGCTTTATGAACATAATAATTGAATCACTAATATGCACACCATAATTTTGAGTACAGCGATGGTTCACACATTTTAATATAAAATACCACAATTCACCATATGAAATAATATTACTGCAAAAAACAAAGAAAAAATAAATCAGAGACATTGAAATAATTAGGTAATAATATATTTGTGGCAACTGCTGTCTGACAGCTCGGGCGGAGCGTTTTTTGGCACACTTCCCTACCCTATTGCGGAGAAAATATGCCACCTATGATTTTTTTTTATTTTTTCCGTGATCAGGGAACAAAAATGAACACTTCTGTAAAACGAAAGAATTTTTTGGATTTTTTTTTTGTTGCGCCTGTGGGTGTGAATTCCATTTGGGCCCTGTTACGACCCTGGGTTCTTTTGTTGGAAACCAGAGGTCAAAATTGAACTAATTAAACTACCTTGTAGTAGGGGACACGCTTGTCGACGTGTAATTGTTTGTATCTTCCCTGCCAGGCGTAAGACAATTCTCGTTGCTCACAAAGCATTCAGACTCTTGAGCTTGTTGTGGATTAAGTAACATTGTTATAAGCTTAACTATCCTTAGAACGAGGAAAGTAACAATATGAGGCATAGGGGAAGATGTTTTAATGTGTATAGCTGCACGACCAATTAGGCTCTTCTCGGCACCACACGAATGCGGGAGGCTGATCTGGGCTGAAGCGTTCTTCTCTGGGCGTGCGCTGTGTGGACAGGACCCTCCTACTATTCCTCCTCGATTCTTTATTCCGTGTCTTGTTAAGCTAAGTATATACTGTGTACCTTATTCTTGTACTAGC
This sequence comes from Procambarus virginalis, assembly GCA_020271785.1. Lineage (NCBI taxonomy): Eukaryota > Metazoa > Arthropoda > Malacostraca > Decapoda > Cambaridae > Procambarus > Procambarus virginalis. The sequence goes on from WNGS01060286.1 coordinate 927, forward strand.
ATAAACGTGTTCCATGTGTAGAGTATTATACTTTGTGTGAAGTAGGTGTTCTTAGGGTTCATATTACTAGTTATTCTAAGAGGGGGTCTTAGTGGAACACGTGGCCACCCTACCCTAAGCTGACTCTAACTTCTAGTAAATCAATAGTAGAGCTTTACCCTAGCTTGTGTTCAGTGTAAAACCTTGTATCCTGCTTATGTGGACCAAGGCTTTTAACATAAGATAGTGTGGTAAAGTTATTATAATATTTGTTATTGGTGTGATTGTATATGGGGGGTTGTTAAGGGGTTAATAAATAATTAACTTAAGTAGAGTATCCATTCTTCCTGTGTAGGAGATCTTGATCATTCCCTAGGCTGACCTTGTTGTGTAACCCAGTAGTCAGCACTGCTTATAGAAGATTTGGGGGCCGGGCCTTTTCTATCTCCCAGCTTGATACTCTTAGCCCTACTATTGCCCCTACATCCAGCTATTACTAGGCCCCCCATAGTACAGCCACATTATTTTTTATAACAGGCCCCTAGCGGTTTGAGGGTTAAACAAAACACAGGGTACAAGACACAACGGGACCTACTCAAAAAAAGGAAAGCAATACGTAAAAGATCTGGGAATTATGAGGTCTGACGACCTTACATTTAGTGAACAAAACTGAGCAAATATAGCGGCTGCCAGGAAAATGATAGGATGGATTATAAGAACGTTCAAATCCAGAGACTCCACAGCAATGCTAATACTATTTCAATCACTGGTGGTCTCCCATCTTGAATATTGCTCGAAACTCACTTACACTTTCAGAGCGGGAGAGATCTCTGAATTAAAGGAATATATTGACCATATACAGCATGCATAGACACAATAAACATCTAAATTATTGGGACCGTATCTAAACTTTCAAAATGTACTCTTTGGAAAGGAGATGAGAGAGGTGTCAAATAATATATATATGGAAGATACTTGAAGGCCAGGTCACAACTCCAGGCTGTTTTGCACAGAACAACATCATCAAACTGGAATGAAAGAAATGGAGGGAAATGCAAAATAGAACCCATGAGGAGTAGAGGTGCCATATCACAATCAGAGAACACTGAAGTGCTGGACCAACAGGGCTGTGCTAGATATGTGGGTCTATAGGCGGCTCCAAGCAACAGAACTTTCAAATCCAGAGATCCCATCACAATGGTTATACTATTCAAATCACTTGTGCTGCCCTGTCTTGAGTACTACTCAGTATTCACTTCCCCCTTCGAAGCAGGAGAGATTGCTGAAATAAAGGGAAAACAGAAAACATATATATGGTATACATTGACACAATAAAGCACCTAAATTATTGGAATTGTCTCAAAGCTCTCCAAATGTACTCACTAGAAAGGAGGCGAGAGAGAGATCAAATAATATACATGTGGAAAATACTGGAAGGCCCCTCAAAAGGGAGATGGAACTTTTACAGATGACAACAAAGAAATGAGCGAAATACTGAGGAATCAGTACGACTCTGTTTTCAGCGAGACACTAAACAAACTAAAGATTGATAACACAAATGAATTTTTCATGTCTATGATGCCAACATTAAATCATATATCAGATGTCACCCTATCTCCACTGGATTTTGAAGAAGCCATGGACAGTATGCCTTTGCTCTCTGCACCAGGTCTCGATTCTTGGAACTCCATATTCATCAAGGACTGTAAAAACCACTATTGCAGGCCCTTCACATTCTTTGGAGACAAAGCCTAGATACTGGCATTAGGTCCTGTCATACTAAAACAGCAGAGATAGAACCACTCCATAAAGGAGGAAATAAGGCAGAGGCCAAAAATTACTGACTGATAACACTAACATCACACATCATAAAAATCTTTGAGAGAGTGCTAAAAAAGTAAGATCACAAAATACATCGAATCACAGCATATCCGTAAACCCGGACAACATGGTTTCAGAACAGGGCGCTCTTGCCTATCACAGTTGCTTAACCCTCAAACTGTGCATATCATATATAAATGATATCAGTGACAAAACCGAAACCGCGCACATCATTTATATATGATTTCGTGCCTAGCGGTATAATTTAAACGCCCCGCCTGGGATAGGGGCAGCTATAGTACAGCCACGACTGATAGTTGCCAGATGCCACCTAGAAAAAAAATCCAGCCCAACATTCTTGGGTGTGAGAGCGTCAGTAGTGAGCAAGCCACCAAGGCTGGCGCACGCAGCACAAGCTCACAGCACCGCTGTTCAGCTTGTGACCACAGCATCGCCTACAAATGCCATAATATAAATGATACTGCTATTATTTAGCAGTGATAGTATTACTGAAGACCCCTGACTTTGATAAAACTGACCAGGATTCTGATAACAGCTTGATTGTGGTGATATTTAGCGCTGTGCCCGATGGAGGGAGGAGTACGGCTGTAGAGGGAGGGTTGTGGGCGTCGTCTTCTGACTGTGTGTGGCCACCATTTATTGACTGCACTCACCATACCAGCTTAGTGGTTCGCTATGGTGAACACAAATGTAGATACTTATATATAACGTGTGTATAGTGTGAGATAACAGCGAGAGGAGTAGGTTGGGAGCCGCCATTTTGGTGAAGGAGAAGCGTCGTCTGCACGACTTGGCATGTTGTTTACTGATGGCCACTATGGTCTTTGGGCACCATACCAGCTTATTTGTACAAGTATGGTGAATAAAACAGGTAGATACTTATATATAATGTGTGTATATAGCGTAATAACACCACAACCAATATTGTTGGAGGAGAAATATTAGTGCGTCTGGCCTTGAGGGCGGCCGCCGATCAGCTGACTGTGGAGTAGCTACGTCTTTGTGCCTTTACTCACCATACAAGCTTAGATGTACAGTTATGGTGAACAAAACATGTAAATACGTATATATAACGTCTGTGTATAGTGAATAAATGCAAAAACAGTATTGTGGGAGGTGAATGAGGGTGAGTGAGGTGGTGTTGAGGGAGGGAGTGGCAGTGAGTGGCTCGCTGGTGTTTGGTGGCCACTCCTCGTTGTTTTTGACTCACAAGACCAACTTAGTAGTTCGTTATGGTGAACAAAACATGCAGATACTTATATATAACCTGTGTATATAGTGTAACAACAGCAAAACTATTTGTTTATTGTTTTATGAACATAATAATAGAATCACTTATATGCACACCATAATTTTGAGTACAGTGATGGTTCACACATTTTATAATATAAATATACCACAATTCACTGTATGGAATAATATTACTGCAAAAAAACTAAGAAAAAATCAATCAGAGACATTGAAATAATTAGGTAATAATATATTTGTGGCAACTGCCGTCTGACAGCTCGGGCGGAGCAGACCTCGTCTGGCAAAGGCTCTGCCAACACCCCTTTTTTGCCACACTTCCCTACCCTATTGCGGCTAAAATATGCCACCTACGATTTTTTTGTTATTTTTTTCCGTGATCAGGGAACAAAAATAAACACTTCTATAAGACGAAAGAATTTTTTGGATTTTTTTTTGTTGCGCCTGTGGGTGTGAATTCCATTTGGGCCCCTAGCGGTTTGAGGGTTAACCACTATGACATGGCACTAGATGCCATAGAATACAAAACGCTGATGTAATTTACACAGATTTCGCAAAAACCTTTGACAAGTGTGACCATGGTGTTATTGCACATAAAATGTGTTCAAAAGGAATTACCGGAAACATAGACAGATGGATCAACAATTTCCTGACTAGTAGAACCCAATGTGTAATATTAAACAAAATCAAATCTGGTCCATCAACTGTGAAGAGCTCAGTCTCCCAGGGTACTGTGCTTGCTCCAGTACTTTTTCTCATTCTCATATCAGACATAGACACGGACAACCTATAGTACCATATCATCCTTAGCAGATTACACTAGGATTTTTATTTGATTAGACACGGCAAACCTCCAATCAGATGAGTAAATCAGGTCTTTCTATGGATTACAGAAAATAATATGATGTTTAACAAAGATAAGTTCCAGCTCATGCACTACGGAAAAAATGAAAATATAAAAATGGAAGCCACGCACAAAACGAAGTCAAATCATAACATAGAATGAAAAGGCAATGTAAAGGATTTGGGTGTACTCATGTTGGATGAACTTACATATAAAGAACACAATAAAGTAACCATCACAACTGCTATAAAAATGACAGGTTGGATAACAAGAACCTTTCACACTAGAGATGCTATACAAATGATACTTTTCAAGACGCTAGTACTCTCTAGAGTGAAATAGTGCTGCACAATGACAGCCCCTTTCAAAGCTGGAGAAATTGCTGACCTGGAGAATATGCAGAGATCCTTTACTGCTAGAATCCACTCAGTAAAACATCTAAACTATTGGGACTGACTAAAGAGCCTAAATCTTTATTCTCTTGAGTGCAAGTGGGGGAAATACATAATAATTTATACATGGCAAATAGTACAGGGGCTGGTCCCAAACCTGCACACAGAAATAACATCACATGAGACCAGAAGGCATGGCAGGATGTGCAGAATTCCCCCATTGAAAAGCAGAGGTGCAACAGGTACTTTATCAACACCAGAGGCCCAAGACTGTTCAACACGCTTCCACTACACACAAGGGGCATGACTGGCCCACCCCCTCAGTGTTCAAGAGAGAACTGGATAAGCACCTCCAAAGGATACCTGATCAACCAGGCTGTGACTCATACTTCAGGCTGCGAGCAGCCGCGTTCAACAGCCTCGTTGACCAGTCCAACAATGAGGAGCCCTGGTCGACAACAGGACCGCGGGGGCACTAAGTCCCGAAAACATCTCAAGGTAAGGTAACATCCACCAACCAAGCCCCATCACAATGGCAATGGGCTGGAAAGGGAGGTAGAGACGAGAAAGACAAGAGGGCGAAGAATACTGCCAGGTGGAACACCTGGTGTTAATGAGTACAGTTGGAAAATTTGAATCATTTAGAGACATACTAGAGCCTGTCACTGAGGTAAGATTGTAGCTATTTGAGGGAGTGACCTCTTACTCCGTAATGTTGTAATTTAAGAAGGTTAATGTGTAAAGTGTCAAAAAGTCATATGTAGGCAACAAATAAATGAACAAGTTACCTATTTCTTTCAGGAGCTGCATATATCAAGTTAATCATACTAATCGGTGCATGAGTGGTCCTTTTTTGGGCCTGAAGCCATCATGGCAAGAACTAAGTACATTTTGTTTTGCTAAATAGGAGTAAGGCTGTTTGTAGATTAAGTCTTTAAAATATTTTAGACAAAAACTGGCAGAATTGATACATGTGCATAATTGTTGACTTCAGTGAGATTGCCACTTTTATGGATTAAGGTTACTATTGCTTTTTTTTAGAATATCAGGAAAGGTTTGAAGTTCAAATGATTTGTTGTAGAGCAATGCAATGGCTGGAGCTAATAATCTAGACGTTTTTGTAAATTAGGGATGGTATCTGAACATATGGTATCTGTGCATGGGGTTCATTCATCCACTGCAAATTACTTCAAGCCCATCATCATCAAACAAAAATCTGCTATCAGAAGTATAAAACTGTCTTCAAACAGCACACAGCCTCTCTCTTTAAATCCCAGAACATGCTAAATATACACTCGCTCTACACATTGTCTTGTGCTATTTACATGTCCAAAACCTTGTTCCTAAATGCTAATCCTAATCTGAAACTCTTCATTGATAGATGTAATGGAATCCATGAGCACCACAACAAATAAATATCCCTTTGATATAAATTGACAGTCATGCTAATATAATTGCCAGTCAGGCTTATTGTAATTCACAATCATCTTAATATAATTGCCAGTTTGGATAATATAATTGTCAGAGAGGATTATGCCAGTCAGGCTAATATAATTGCCAATCAGGGTAATATAACTTTGAACCAGGCTTTTTCACCCACATGGTTATTGATTGATGGAACTGTCCACACGCCGAAGCCATAACTGCCAAAACTGTGCTGAATTTCAAAATATAGCTGGAAAAGATCAAGACAAATTGGGGTTACTAGGGGAGGGGAGGACCTAAAACAAGCTGCTGGCTTCCTGTTCTCATCAAGGCCACTAGGGTTAGTGGCCCTCAGGTAAATTTGGGTAAAATATTATTCCCAGACAATTACAGCATAACTGATAAAGTTATGCAGGAGTAATATAAATTTCTGGTAAATTTAGAGTGATATAAATTTCTAGAGTAATATAAAATTAAATTTCATAGTCACTTGACTGACAGTTATAAATGCCAGTCTGCCTTTAATAAACTCTTCGGTGAAATATTTATAATCAAGAGCAATGCATAAATAGGCCATAAAAAAATGGACATAAGTTTGCAAATAAATTTGATCAGAAAAATCCTTGATTAACATACATTTCTCTACCAATCAAATGATCTCATCTTAAGTACGTCTCAGACTGGCTTCTTCAACTCCAACGCTAAATAATATTAAAACAAAAATGTCCGTAACTTAGCTACAGAGTATAATAAATTTTAAATAAATTTCCACATAGAGCAAAAACAAAGCACATTATTATTTACATAAATATGAAGAAAAACATTTAAAGCTTTGTTTTATCTTTGCTAAACTAAAGAGTATTTCTATACTTTAAGCAATTTTAAGTTTTCCTACAGTGACAGCTTCTCTAGTTCTTGCTTGGTCATCTAACTTTCAAAAAAGAACAATGTAATAAAATATCTTCAGATTTTTACCTTTCATGGTGAAGTGTTTTTCACAAACGAAATATAATTACCTCTGAAGAACATCCAACTGACATTGTGATAGCACACTGTTAAATTAAAGGTAAGTTAATATACCATTATGTGCATCATTATCCTTCAACATTCTCTTAATTATCTTCCACACTCAAAGTGTTTAGCCTATTATCTGCATGTATCATCTTGTGCCTCTTCATACCTCCAAGACGACTGAATCTCTTCCCACACTCTGGACACTCATGAGGTTTATCACCTGAATGCACTAACATGTGAGTCTTCATACTTCCACGCCGATTGAATCTCTTCCCACACTCTAGACACTCGTGAGTTTTCTCACCTGAATGCACTAACATGTGATTTATTATATTTCCACGTTCTCTAAATTTTTTGCCACACTCAGCACATTGAAAAGGTCTCTCATCCGCATGCACCATCCTGTGAGTCTTCATATTTCCAAGATGACTGAATCTCTTCCACACTCTGGACACTCAGTGGTTTGTCACCTGAATGCACTAACATGTGAGGTCTGTTGACCAGACCACACACACTAGAAGTTGAAGGGACGACGACGTTTCGGTCCGTCTGGACCATTCTCAAGTCGCTTGTGATGAGGAGGTAGAGAACGGGAAAAATAGGCAAGAGAGAGGTGAGGAGGAAAGTAAGGTGTAGAGAATAGTAGTAATAATGAGAACTGCAGAAGGCCTATTGGCCCATACGAGGCAGCTCCCATTATAACCACCGAAGGAAAAGTAATAGGAATAAGAAGAGGATAGCAAGGGAGCGTAGGAGAAGAGAGAAGAAAGGAAAGAGGAAAGAAAGATAAATGGAAGGGGTAAGCTTATGTTAAGTCACGTTTGTTAGAAAGATTAGAGCATTTGAGTATGTACTGTGAAAGGGAAGAGTCCACAGCAACAAAGCCAGGACTCAAGTTCATGTTGGGTACTTGGTGTATAAGAGCCGATTCTACAAGACGGCGTCTGTGAAGAGTAGAGGCAGGAAAGATTATTTTGGAGGAAGACCAATCAATGGGATGATTAGAATCCCTCACATGGCAGAAGAGAGCATTGTTAGTGTCTGCAGACTTAACACTTCTCTTGTGTTCTTTAAGTCTGTCATTCAGTGTACGGCCAGTTTCGCCAAAGTATTGGAGAGGACAAGATGAACAGGAAATAGAGTAGACACCAGCAGCATTAGAAGCAGGAGGAGCAGTGTGAACTAGATTGCTACGAAGTGTGTTAGTTTGTCGAAAGGCGAGTTTAATGTCAAGAGGACGAAAGGTATTGGTAAAATTTTGAGTTCAGATATGAAGGGAAGGCATAGTACAGTGTACTACTGTTGGAAGCAGGTTTAGGATGAAAGAAATTTCGTTTAGCTTGAGAGTAGGCAGAGTTGATGAAATGCAAAGGATAACCAAGGCGAGAGAATGATTTGTAGATAAAGGAAATTTCAGAATCAAGAAACTGAGGGTCGCTGATGCGTAGAGCGCGGAGGAAGAGAGAGACGAGGACACTTTTCTTAACAGAAGGAGGATGGTAGGAAAAGAAGTGAATGTACATGCCACTATGCATGGGTTTACGGTAGACAGAGAAAGAGAACCAGACACAGAGCTGTGAACATGAACATCAAGAAAAGGAAGGAGGGAATTAGATTCCCACTCAACTTTGAAATGGATAGAAGGAGCCAGATTGTTAAGAGAGGCGAGGAAAGGCTGGAAAAGATTAAGGTCATGAGGCCATAAAGCAAAAATGTCATCAACATAGCGAAGCCAGAGAGAGGGACGAGTATCAATAGAAGGAAGAAGAACAGTTTCGAAGTATTCCATGTAGAAATTAGCAAGAACAGGGGAGAGAGGGGAACCCATAGCGACACCGAAAGTTTGAGTGTAATATTTACCGTTAAAAGAGAAAGAGTTAGATTCAACACAGAGTCTAATGAGATCGAGGAAAACGTCAGTGGAAAGGGGAGAGGAAGAAGGCCTCTGACGCCTTCCGTCTAAGGAAAGAGAGAACGTCATCGAGCGGAACATTTGTAAACAGAGAGTCAACATCAAGACTAAGCATCTTACAAGAGGGTTGCAGGCGCAGTCTTTCTATGAAGTCCTGAGAGTGACGAAGGTGGGCAGGGGAAAAAGTGCCAAGGTAAGGCGTCAGGGTTTTAGCGAGCCAGGAGGCAAGAGAATAGCTGACAGAGCCCCGTGAAGAAATGATAGGACGAAGAGGAACACCAGGTTTATGAGTCTTAGGAAGACCATAGAAATAAGGAAGAGAAGGGCAGATGACACGGAAACGTTAATGAGATCAAAGTCAGGAGGGCAAAGACTAGAGAGACTGTCTTAGTTTGCGGTTAAAGGAAGTTTTGAGGCGATCCAAAGGGTTAGAAGTCAGAGGAGCATAAGTGCGAGAGTCAGAGAGCAAGACATCGCTTTCCGGAGGTAGTCCTCCCGGTCAAGGACAACCNACGTGTGTATAGTGTGAGATAACAGCGAGAGGAGTAGGTTGGGAGCCGCCATTTTGGTGAAGGAGGAGCGTCGTCTGCACGACTTGGCATGTTGTTTACTGATGGCCACTATGGTCTTTGGGCACCATACCAGCTTATTTGTACAAGTATGGTGAATAAAACAGGTAGATACTTATATATAATGTGTGTATATAGCGTAATAACACCACAACCAATATTGTTGGAGGAGAAATATTAGTGCGTCTGGCCTTGAGGGCGATCGCCGATCAGCTGACTGTGGAGTAGCTACGTCTTTGTGCTTTACTCACCATACAAGCTTAGATGTACAGTTATGGTGAACAAAACATGTAAATACGTATATATAACGTCTGTGTATAGTGAATAAATGCAAAAACAGTATTGTGGGAGGTGAATGAGGGTGAGTGAGGTGGTGTTGAGGGAGGGAGTGGCAGTGAGTGGCTCGCTGGTGTTTGGTGGCCACTCCTCGTTGCTTTTGACTCACAAGACCAACTTAGTAGTTCGTTATGGTGAACAAAACATGCAGATACTTATATATAACCTGTGTATATAGTGTAACAACAGCAAAACTATTTGTTTATTGTTTTATGAACATAATAATAGAATCACTTATATGCACACCATAATTTTGAGTACAGTGATGGTTCACACATTTTATAATATAAATATACCACAATTCACTGTATGGAATAATATTACTGCAAAAAAACTAAGAAAAAATCAATCAGAGACATTGAAATAATTAGGTAATAATATATTTGTGGCAACTGCCGTCTGACAGCTCGGGCGGAGCAGACCTCGTCTGGCAAAGGCTCTGCCAACACCCCTTTTTTGCCACACTTCCCTACCCTATTGCGGCTAAAATATGCCACCTACGATTTTTTTGTTATTTTTTTCCGTGATCAGGGAACAAAAATAAACACTTCTATAAGACGAAAGAATTTTTTGGATTTTTTTTGTTGCGCCTGTGGGTGTGAATTCCATTTGGGCCCCTAGCGGTTTGAGGGTTAACCACTATGACATGGCACTAGATGCCATAGAATACAAAACGCTGATGTAATTTACACAGATTTCGCAAAAACCTTTGACAAGTGTGACCATGGTGTTATTGCACATAAAATGTGTTCAAAAGGAATTACCGGAAACATAGACAGATGGATCAACAATTTCCTGACTAGTAGAACCCAATGTGTAATATTAAACAAAATCAAATCTGGTCCATCAACTGTGAAGAGCTCAGTCTCCCAGGGTACTGTGCTTGCTCCAGTACTTTTTCTCATTCTCATATCAGACATAGACACGGACAACCTATAGTACCATATCATCCTTAGCAGATTACACTAGGATTTTTATTTGATTAGACACGGCAAACCTCCAATCAGATGAGTAAATCAGGTCTTTCTATGGATTACAGAAAATAATATGATGTTTAACAAAGATAAGTTCCAGCTCATGCACTACGGAAAAAATGAAAATATAAAAATGGAAGCCACGCACAAAACGAAGTCAAATCATAACATAGAATGAAAAGGCAATGTAAAGGATTTGGGTGTACTCATGTTGGATGAACTTACATATAAAGAACACAATAAAGTAACCATCACAACTGCTATAAAAATGACAGGTTGGATAACAAGAACCTTTCACACTAGAGATGCTATACAAATGATACTTTTCAAGACGCTAGTACTCTCTAGAGTGAAATAGTGCTGCACAATGACAGCCCCTTTCAAAGCTGGAGAAATTGCTGACCTGGAGAATATGCAGAGATCCTTTACTGCTAGAATCCACTCAGTAAAACATCTAAACTATTGGGACTGACTAAAGAGCCTAAATCTTTATTCTCTTGAGTGCAAGTGGGGGAAATACATAATAATTTATACATGGCAAATAGTACAGGGGCTGGTCCCAAACCTGCACACAGAAATAACATCACATGAGACCAGAAGGCATGGCAGGATGTGCAGAATTCCCCCATTGAAAAGCAGAGGTGCAACAGGTACTTTATCAACACCAGAGGCCCAAGACTGTTCAACACGCTTCCACTACACACAAGGGGCATGACTGGCCCACCCCCTCAGTGTTCAAGAGAGAACTGGATAAGCACCTCCAAAGGATACCTGATCAACCAGGCTGTGACTCATACTTCAGGCTGCGAGCAGCCGCGTTCAACAGCCTCGTTGACCAGTCCAACAATGAGGAGCCCTGGTCGACAACAGGACCGCGGGGGCACTAAGTCCCGAAAACATCTCAAGGTAAGGTAACATCCACCAACCAAGCCCCATCACAATGGCAATGGGCTGGAAAGGGAGGTAGAGACGAGAAAGACAAGAGGGCGAAGAATACTGCCAGGTGGAACACCTGGTGTTAATGAGTACAGTTGGAAAATTTGAATCATTTAGAGACATACTAGAGCCTGTCACTGAGGTAAGATTGTAGCTATTTGAGGGAGTGACCTCTTACTCCGTAATGTTGTAATTTAAGAAGGTTAATGTGTAAAGTGTCAAAAAGTCATATGTAGGCAACAAATAAATGAACAAGTTACCTATTTCTTTCAGGAGCTGCATATATCAAGTTAATCATACTAATCGGTGCATGAGTGGTCCTTTTTTGGGCCTGAAGCCATCATGGCAAGAACTAAGTACATTTTGTTTTGCTAAATAGGAGTAAGGCTGTTTGTAGATTAAGTCTTTAAAATATTTTAGACAAAAACTGGCAGAATTGATACATGTGCATAATTGTTGACTTCAGTGAGATTGCCACTTTTATGGACTAAGGTTACTATTGCTTTTTTTTAGAATATCAGGAAAGGTTTGAAGTTCAAATGATTTGTTGTAGAGCAATGCAATGGCTGGAGCTAATAATCTAGACGTTTTTGTAAATTAGGGATGGTATCTGAACATATGGTATCTGTGCATGGGGTTCATTCATCCACTGCAAATTACTTCAAGCCCATCATCATCAAACAAAAATCTGCTATCAGAAGTATAAAACTGTCTTCAAACAGCACACAGCCTCTCTCTTTAAATCCCAGAACATGCTAAATATACACTCGCTCTACACATTGTCTTGTGCTATTTACATGTCCAAAACCTTGTTCCTAAATGCTAATCCTAATCTGAAACTCTTCATTGATAGATGTAATGGAATCCATGAGCACCACAACAAATAAATATCCCTTTGATATAAATTGACAGTCATGCTAATATAATTGCCAGTCAGGCTTATTGTAATTCACAATCATCTTAATATAATTGCCAGTTTGGATAATATAATTGTCAGAGAGGATTATGCCAGTCAGGCTAATATAATTGCCAATCAGGGTAATATAACTTTGAACCAGGCTTTTTCACCCACATGGTTATTGATTGATGGAACTGTCCACACGCCGAAGCCATAACTGCCAAAACTGTGCTGAATTTCAAAATATAGCTGGAAAAGATCAAGACAAATTGGGGTTACTAGGGGAGGGGAGGACCTAAAACAAGCTGCTGGCTTCCTGTTCTCATCAAGGCCACTAGGGTTAGTGGCCCTCAGGTAAATTTGGGTAAAATATTATTCCCAGACAATTACAGCATAACTGATAAAGTTATGCAGGAGTAATATAAATTTCTGGTAAATTTAGAGTGATATAAATTTCTAGAGTAATATAAAATTAAATTTCATAGTCACTTGACTGACAGTTATAAATGCCAGTCTGCCTTTAATAAACTCTTCGGTGAAATATTTATAATCAAGAGAAGAACTCATAAATAGGCCAAAAAAAATGGACATAAGTTTGCAAATAAATTTGATCAGAAAAATCCTTGATTAACATACATTTCTCTACCAATCAAATGATCTCATCTTAAGTACGTCTCAGACTGGCTTCTTCAACTCCAACGCTAAATAATATTAAAACAAAAATGTCCGTAACTTAGCTACAGAGTATAATAAATTTTAAATAAATTTCCACATAGAGCAAAAACAAAGCACATTATTATTTACATAAATATGAAGAAAAACATTTAAAGCTTTGTTTTATCTTTGCTAAACTAAAGAGTATTTCTATACTTAAAGCAATTTTAAGTTTTCCTACAGTGACAGCTTCTCTAGTTCTTGCTTGGTCATCTAACTTTCAAAAAAGAACAATGTAATAAAATATCTTCAGATTTTTACCTTTCATGGTGAAGTGTTTTTCACAAACGAAATATAATTACCTCTGAAGAACATCCAACTGACATTGTGATAGCACACTGTTAAATTAAAGGTAAGTTAATATACCATTATGTGCATCATTATCCTTCAACATTCTCTTAATTATCTTCCACACTCAAAGTGTTTAGCCTATTATCTGCATGTATCATCTTGTGCCTCTTCATACCTCCAAGACGACTGAATCTCTTCCCACACTCTGGACACTCATGAGGTTTATCACCTGAATGCACTAACATGTGAGTCTTCATACTTCCACGCCGATTGAATCTCTTCCCACACTCTAGACACTCGTGAGTTTTCTCACCTGAATGCACTAACATGTGATTTATTATATTTCCACGTTCTCTAAATTTTTTGCCACACTCAGCACATTGAAAAGGTCTCTCATCCGCATGCACCATCCTGTGAGTCTTCATATTTCCAAGATGACTGAATCTCTTCCCACACTCTGGACACTCGTGAGGTTTATCACCTGAATGCACTAACATGTGAGTCTTCATACTTCCACGCTGATTGAATCTCTTCCCACACTCTGGACACTCATGTGGTTTGTCACCTGAATGCACTAACATGTGACGCTTCATACTTCCACGATGATTGAATCTCTTCCCACACTCTGGACACTCATGTGGTATGTCATCTGAATGCACTAACATGTGAGTCTTCATATGACCACGCTGATTGAATCTCTTCCCACACTCTGGACACTCATGTTGTTTGTCACCTGAATGTGCTAACATGTGACGCTTCATATTTCCACGCCGATTGAATCTCTTCCCACACACTGGACATTCATGAGGTTTATCACCTGAATGCACTAACATGTGAGTCTTCACACTTTCAGGACGGGTGAATACCTTCAGACACTGTGGACACTGGTGAGTCTTCATCTCCTTTATGACAGGTGCAGTTTGTGTGAAGGTTTTCTCCCCCGGATGTTGGGAGAAGCGTCAAGGCTTGAGTGTTGTTTCTTTGAGTTTGACTTGATGTGAGCACTTGGCGGTCAATGGTGGTGCTTCTTCTTTATGATAGGTGCAGTTTGTGTCAAGGTTTTCCCTTAATGCTCGTGCTGGACATCACCGGCTGTGGTGCTGCTAAAATGGCGGCGGTTGTTTACCCTCTCATCACCTGAGCGTTCCAATGTTTTGGTCTGGTTCCACATATCATCTTTACTTTCTTATTTTTGTTTATAACTGGTCATTTACAATTAACACTTGTATTTATTCTCATATTTATCAATCAAAGAATGTACTTGGAATTGTTTATTTAAACATAATGCCACACGATTATACTTTTTAAAGAAAACAGCTCTCCCATAGTGGATGTGATCCGAACCATAATGGACCTGACCCAAGTATCAGTTGGGTCAACCCAAGCATCGCGTTCCCAAAATGGTGACCCATGTTGGAATAGTCGAACGCCGAAAAAATATGGTTGAAAACATTTTTATAAATTAAATTATTTATTATTCAGAAGAAAGACAGAAATGGAAGCATTATATGTTGAACAGACCACACACAGTCTTCTTATTCATATCTCCTTCTCATCCGGTGGTTATAATAGAAGCTGCCTCGTATGGGCCAATAGGCCTTCTGCAGCTCTTACTATTATTACTATCCCCTCTAAATAAATAAATAAATATAATATAAATATGTTTATTCAGGTAAGGTACATACATACAAGGGATGTTACATTAATGGATCGATTTACAGTCTCCGTGGTGTAGTGGTAAGACACTCGCCTGGCGTTCCGCGAGCGCTATGTCATGGGTTCGTATCCTGGCCGGGGAGGATTTACTGGGCGCAATTCCTTAACTGTAGCCTCTGTTTAACGCAACAGTAAAATGTGTACTTAACGATGAAAAATGATTCTGAAATGAATGAAGAGGATGAAAAAACGATTCTTCGCGGCGGGGATCGTATTCCAGGGACCTGCCCGAAACGCTACGCGTACTAGTGGCTGTACAAGAATGTAACAACTCTTGTATATATCTCAAAAAAAACAAAAAAAAAAAATTATAGATAGAGCTAGTACATACAATACCTAAAGCCACTATTACGCAATGCGTTTCGGGCAGGAAAAACATTAATATCTATAAATTGAGCATAGATATAAATTGAGCAATATCTACTAATTGAGCATAAAGAATAAAATGAGTTGAGAACAAATACAAATAAAGATAAAAAAGGGGGGAACATGACTGAAAAAGCAGCGCAAATACAATAGGTCGACAAACAGCGTTGTTTAAAAAAATAACAGACATGGGTTGACAATAGAGGGGTAAGGTAGGTTACATGGAATTTATTAGGTAGTGTTTAGTTTTAATACTGTAAGGTTTTTTAAGGTACTGTAGCGAGTGACCTCTGACTCCATACCGTCCTTGGTTGCGTGCGCATCACGCTGGGGCATTTAAGCGCGTCCAGGGGACTCGGCCACTCTTGCTGGCCGTCTCCCGGACGTTACACTACAAAACGTGTTTCCACACATCAGCGTTAAGGTCTATTCTTCACAAGCTGCGCCTAAAGGAGCATCACCTTGAGCGCCAAGTGCTCACGCAATTCTTCTCAAATCTTAAGTGTACAGAGGGGGAAGAGCCTCATTCAGCTTGGAGATATGAAGACTCACATGTTGGTGCACGGTAACGAGGAGGTGCTGGGAAGAGGTTCAGCCATCTTCGAAGTAGGTCCCCTTATATTTTTTACATTCGGCTGACAAAACCCACAAGCGTAGAGGACAAACCTCTCGAGTGTCCCTAGTGTGGGGAGAGCTTCAGTCTGCTTCGTCATATGATGACTCACAATTTAGTGCATTCTCCTATTTTATTCCATTCGGCTGACATTCCCCACAAGTGTACAGCCCCCACAAGTGTAGATGACAATCCTCACGAGTGTCCCAAGTGCGCGAAGAGGTTAGTCTGTTTCGTCATATGGCGACTCACATTTTAGCGCATTCGGTTGACAAACCTCACGAGTGTCCAGAGTGTGGGAAGAGTCTCCGTCGTCTTGGCCATCGGAAGAACACTTGTTAAGGCATTCAGAGGAACGCCGTTTCGAGTGTGCAGAGTGTGGCTGGAGTTTTAAGAACGTGAAACTATATCTAACACACATGTTAATTCATTGGCGGTTTGCCCTCATGAGTGTCGAGAATGTGGGAAAAGATTCAGGCGTCTTCGAAGTCTGAAGTCCGTGTATTACTGCATTGTGTTCCGGAAGGCCACATTACTCAATGCCTTTAACCTATCTGATCAGTACGCCAGTGCAGCATTTGATGCAACTAGGGAGAATGTCATGGCACATAGCGAAGGAGCCTAGTGCCAGTTACCCTATGCAATGTTGGGGTACGCACAAAGAAGGGCTTATTTCTTAAACAGTCATTATGTTTGGCTATGTGTTTTTTTTTCCCGTTTATTTTTCCCCTCATTTATTTATCCATGCTGATCATTTATCTATCATATTTTGCTCCTGCGCGGGCCTAGCTGCTGTTTCCGGCTGAAGTAGTCCCTGCCAAAGGTCCAGCGGGTCCGTAGAATTACCCAAATCTACCCAAATCTACCCAAATGTACCTCCTCCTAGCATTACGTAAGTAATGAAGAAATATGATATATTTACTTACTGTAATGTTGGTGCTGCACGTAGAACACGATCAAACCTATTTTCACTCTGAAATAATGTAATTTCATATCGAAATTCGAAGTAAATATGTAGCAGGTGACGCCATAGGAAGTCGACGGTCCAAGCGACAAAATTGTGGAGCGACTTATCCAAGATATATGGTCGCCTGGAGAGTGTTTGCTGCCATATCAGCCTCCTGTACACAGTGATTCAGTCGTCGCACTTCTTTGCTCAAATTGTCGCAAATTTAATTAATGATATTAACAAGTAGAATGGGTATTTGTAATAATATCTTTCATAAATACCCACAAAACATTTAATATTATTTAAAAAAATGTGTCTGGAAGTTAAATCAACTCCACAGGACAATAATTTTGTTATATAATACTAACGTTATTCGTTTGTATGCGTTCGCTACTTAAACTACCCATGTCCTTTTCGTTCATAGAACACCGAACCCTTCACGCTCTCTGATATATTGCTTAATTAATAGAGATTCACAAATAAACTTAGATTTGTATATGTTATCAGAAAGGCAGAGATAAAATAGTTTTTGTGAATCCATCACAGAGATTATATCTTATTAGACAGGAAAGATATTCATATTTTAAACAAGGTTTCTTGGCCGACGCTCTCCCTATCGATGGGATCTATGATCTTTCGAAGATCAATGTTAATTTAATCTAAATATTGTAATAAACGAAGTTTTCTATGTCATAATAAAGATAGAAATATAAGCTGAAGATATATGCCTTTTACAGTTACGAGATGGCTATCTCAGGGAGTGTGAAGGCCTGCAAACAAGTGAATTAATTGTGTAATTCATTTGCATATGTGCAAAGTAACATCAAAGGTCTATATATCAGCATAAACAAAGATGTAGACGATAATGTGACTACATTTCAAGTAAAATATATCTTAAATGAAAGCCAAGAACTGGTTAATAAATAGCCAATACCACACCATCGTCGGTGTCCGACACATGAAAACTTCCAATGCATCAGTGTCCTTTTTTTTCCAAAGCTTAAGGGTTTGACATTATTGATAGTGTATGACTGATATGGCAAAGTGATCACTAACTAATTCATGAACCATTGATCCTCCGACAGCATATCAATGAGACCGTGACCAATGACATTGTCTCACACCCTGTTGGAATAACCAGTCTGTCAATCGGTCACCCAAGTGTTGCGTTTCCATGCGTTTCCAAAAGGG
>WNGS01060298.1:0-20875 GCA_020271785.1 Procambarus virginalis
TTTTCATGCCCGAAACGCTTTGCGTAATAGTGGCTTTAGGCATGTATGACTAGCTTATCTATATCTCCAGTCCCCTCTCGTACAATCACTTGTATGTATGTACCTTACCTAAATAAACATTTTCATTTTCATTTCATTTTCATTTTCATGTGTGACCATTTTGGAAACGCGATACTTGGGTTGACCCAACTGATACTTGGGTCAGTTCCATTATGGTTCGGAGCACATCCACTATGGGAGAGCTGTTTCCTTCAAAAAGTATAATCGGTGGCATTATGTTTAAAGAAACAATTCAAGTACATTCTTTGATTGAAAAATTTGAGGATAAATACAAGCGTTAATTGTAAATGACCAGTTATAAACAAAAATAAGAAGTAGGAAAAATGATAAGTGGAACCAGACAAAAACATTGGAACGCTTAGGTGATGAGAGGGTAAACAACCGCCGCCATTTTAGCGCCACAGCGGGTGATGTCCAGCACGAGCATTAAGGGAAAACCTTGACACAAACTGCACCTATCATAAAGAAGAAGCACACCATTGACCGCCAAGTGCTCACATCAAGTCTAATTCTAAGAAACAACACTCAAGCCTTGACGCTTCTCCCAACATCCGGGGGAGAAAACCTTCACACAAACTGCACCTGTCATAAAGATGAAGACTCACCAATGTCCACAGTGTCCTAAGGTATTCACCAGTCTTGGACATGTGAAGCGTCACATGTTAGTGCATTCAGGTGACAAACCTCACGAATGTCCAGAGTGTGGGAAGAGATTCAATTGTATTGGAAATATGAAGACTCACATGTTAGTGCATTCAGGTGAGAAACCTCACGAGTGTCCAGAGTGTGGGAAGAGATTCAGTCGCCTTGAACATATGAAGACTCACACGTTAGTGCATTCAGGTGACAAACCTCACGAGTGTCCAGAGTGTGGGAAGAGATTCAATTGTATTGGAAATATGAAGACTCACATGTTAGTGCATTCAGGTGAGAAACCTCACGAGTGTCCAGAGTGTGGGAAGAGATTCAGTCAGCGTGGACATATGAAGACTCACAGGATGGTGCATGCAGATGAGAGACCTTTTCAATGTGCCGAGTGTGGCAAAAAATTTAGAGAACGTGGAATTATAATAAAGCACATGTTAGTGCATTCAGGTGAGAAACCTCATGAGTGTCCAGAGTGTGGGAAGAGATTTAGTCATCTTGGAAGTATGAAGAAGCACAAGATGATACATGCAGATAATAGGGTAAACACTTTGAGTGTGGAAGATAATTAAGAGAATGTTGAAGGATAATGAGGCACATAAAGTATATTAACTTACCTTTAATCTAACAGTGTGCTATCACAATGTCGGTTGGATGTTCTTGAGAGGTAATTATATTTTGTTTGAGAAATACGCTTCACCACGAAAGGTAAAGATCTGAAGATATTTTATTATATTGTGCTTTCTGTTTTCCTTTGTGGAAATTTATTTAAAATGCGATATACTTTGTAGCTAAGTTATGGGCATTTTTGTTGTAATATTATTCAGTACTGGACCTGGTGAAGAAGACAGTCTGAGACATACTTAAGATGAGACCATTTGATTGGGTGAGAAATGTATGTTAATCAAGGAATTTTCTCATCAGATTTATATGCAAACTGATGTACTTTTTTTTAAGCCTTTTTTTGAGTTCTACTCTTACCTTACCTTGAGGTGCTTCCGGGGCTTAGCGTCTCCGAGGCCCGGTCATCGACCAGGCCTCCTGGTTGCTGGACTGATCAACCAGGCTGTTGGACGCGGCTGCTCGCAGCCTGACGTATGAGTCACAGCCTGGTTGATCAGGTATCCTTTGGAGGTGCTTATCCAGTTCTCTCTTGAACACTGTAAGGGGTTTGCCAGTTATGCCCCTTATGTGTAGCGGGAGCGTGTTGAACAGTCTCGGGCCTCTGATGTTGATAGAGTTCTCTCTCAGAGTACCAGTTGCACCTCTGCTTTTCAACGGGGGTATTCTGCACATCCTGCCATGTCTTCTGGTCTCATGTGGTGTTATTTCTGTGTGCAGGTTTGGAACCAGCCCCTCTAATATTTTCCACTAATATTTTCTTGATTATAAATATTTCACCGAAAAGTTTCTTGAAGGCAGACAGGCATTTATAACTGTCTGTCAAGTTAATATGAAATTTAAATTTATATTACTCTAGAAATTTATATCACTCTAAATTTTCCAGAGATTTATATTACTCTAGCCTAACTTTATCAGTTATGCTGTAATTGTCTGGGAATAATATTTTACCCGATTTACCTGAGGGCCACTAACCCTAGTGGCCTCGATGAGAACAGGAAGCTGCCGGCTTGTTGAAGGTCCCCCCCCCCCACCCTCTCCATTTGCCTTGATGACCTTTTCCAGGTATGTTCTGAAATTCAGCACAGTTTTGGTAGTTATGGCTTTGGCGGGTAGGTAGTTCCATCGATCAATAACCCTGTGGGTGAAAAAACCTGATTCAAAGTTATATTAGCCTAATTGGCAATTATATTAGCGTGACTGTCAAGTTATATCAAAGAGATATTTATTTATGTTGTGGTGCTCGTGGGTTCTATTACATCTATCAATGAAAAGTTTCAGATCAGGATTAGCATTTAGGAACAAGGTTTTGCACATGTAAATAGCACAAGAGAATGTGTAGAGCGTATAATTTGCATGTTTAGGGATTTAAACAGAGAGGCTGTGTGTTGTTTGAAGACAGTTTTATAGTTCTGATAGCAGATTTTTATTGGGTGTTGATGGGCTTGAGGAAATTTGCAGTGGATGAATGAACCCCATGCACAGATACCATATGTTGAGATACCATCCCTAATTTACAAAAAAAACTTTAGACTTTTAGCTCCAGACATTGTATTGCTCTATTACAACTGCTCGGACACTGTGTCCGACCCCTAGCTACAAAAATACCACCACAAGAGGGTATTTTGGGTGTTACCAAAATAACGCCTCTGCACACTTTCACTCCCCCTACGAAACATCTGTTGAGCAACTTCAAAAACATTTTCCTGAAGAAGGTGGAGTGAATCACAAAATGCTCAACTTATTGTTTACCATCCTCCTTCTGTAGGTAAATACAAACACTTTGTATAAGTTTTTATAAATATATTACCGAAATATGCTTTGTTATTGGTATTGCTTATTTATATTGTGGTTGTTACTGCCTATATTTGTCTTTCTATTTGATCTTTCTATTGATATTTCCTTTGATATTGTTTGCCTTATGTGCTTTTGTTCTCGAATTGGCATCCTTAGTGATATTTGCCATTTTTTTTAATATCCCACACAGTTGATGGTGCTTCATAGACTTCTTCGCTTGGTTGGCCTCTTTTGATAATTACTTACATACTCTTTCTCATCTCTTTAATGGCATTCCGAATGCCTCTCAATACCTCAAGCCAGTTTTGTTTGCTGTTTACACAACCCTCATTTTCTCCAATCCTAAGAATTAGCAATATCCAGATTGGTGATAAAGTAGATGGTAAATTCCATGATGTTCTCATTCATAACAAGCTAAATTTCCAGTGCCACATACAAAATATAGCAAGAAAAATATTTTAAAATCATTTGGCATTCTTTTCTGAATCAGAAATTATGTACCTCGCACTCTACCTTGGTTAAGCTTTATTGGCCTCTCGTTTATCCTTATCACAATTTTGGTATCATTGCCTGGGGTTCTACTATCCAAAATTATCTATGATCTCTAATTACTCAAGACAAATCAGCAATTAGAAAAATAATAAACTGAAGCCCCAGACAGCATTGAGTCCCCTCCACTTTTCTTAAATCTAAATCTTTGAATATTTTAAATAATGCTAAACCTCTCCTTAAATACATGGTAGAGGGTTGTAATACAACCTTTGGACTCCAGACTAGAAATAGATATTATCCTTACTCAAATCTCTGAATATGTTAGATATTAAGTCACTGCACATCCTCTCTTGTGTACTCTATATATTTATAACTCTGAATTGTAATGTCAATCCTGACCTTCAACGCTTCCTAGAAGGTTGTAACAGAACTCATGGGCACCACACCAGAAATAAATACCTATTTGATATTCCAAGAGTATGATTTAATCAAACTAGGAATGCTCTACAAATCAAGGGACCCAGAATGTGGAATGACCTTCCCAATCATGTCAAAGATTGTACCTCTCTCAACCAGTTTAAGATGAAAAGTAAGTACCACCTAATTAACTCCATGTAACCTACCTTACTTCTAAATGTCAACCCATGTCTTACTATTTAAAAAAAAAAATGCTGTTTGTTGACCAACTTGTATATTGGCTATTTTCTACCATGTTCCCCCTTTTTTATCTTTATTATTTTTCTTTCAAAGCAATTATACTTTAAGCTCAATTACTATTTTTATTTTTCATGTACATTACAATGTTACATTAATATCATTATTAAGCTGTACATTACAATTAAGTATTAGTCTTTCAAGTTTTTAGACTAGTAAGTTTTAGTCTAGTGTTTTTTTTTCAA
This sequence comes from Procambarus virginalis, assembly GCA_020271785.1. Classification (NCBI taxonomy): domain Eukaryota; kingdom Metazoa; phylum Arthropoda; class Malacostraca; order Decapoda; family Cambaridae; genus Procambarus; species Procambarus virginalis. Next base: position 4,515 of record WNGS01060298.1, read on the forward strand.
CACTTCCCTGAAACGCTATGCGTACTAGTGGCTTTAGGTATTGTATGTACTACCTCTATCTTTATATCAAACAGAATGTTTATACTGTAACTCTGCAACTATGTATGTACTTTTCCTAAATAAATTATTATTATTATTATATATTATTATTATTATTATTATTATTATATATTTGATATTCCAAAAGAGTGCGACTTAGCCAAAGTGGAAACGTTCCAGAAATGAAGGGTCCCAAAATGTAAAATGTTCTTCACAATAACATCAAAGACTGTCTTCTCTCAACTAGTTTAAGAGAGAAACGAAGTACAGTACTACCTAATGCACTCCATGTAACCTACCTTACCTACTGATTGTCAACCAACCCAGGAAAATCTTGCTTTTATTAAACAATAATGATTAATGACTGAACTTGTAATACTACTATCAGCCATGTACAAAAAAAATGTATTTTGTTTATATAGTTAAAATTACCATCTGCTTCTGTTGCAATTTTGCTGTTCCATTCAACATGTAATTATTGTCATCTTTTTATTTTTTCTACTTATGTTCAAACTTTGCTTTTGATCTCAATTACTTTTAGGCATAGTATATACTTGCTCTATCTAGAAATCCAACATTGTGCTTGTAACCCATTTTTTATATACTTTTCTAAAAAAAATTATCATCATTAGCATTATAATTATGTTAAACAGGGATAGCTTAGGGAATAGTATAGTGAAAGGAGAGAAGAGTGGGAAATATAATATCTGATTTTTGAGTATATACCAACAGTTTGAGATTTCGCTTGTGTGCTGTATGCGAGTGTTGAAGTTTAGTCTCGTTCGTGTTTATGTATAGGCCAAGGAACATTAAATCATTTTAATGCTTAATGTTGACATTATCTATCTGAAGGTGAACTTCATTTGATGATTTAATTGCAAATACAATGAAATAGGTCTTTTCTATGTTTAGTGTAGTTTGTTGATTGACATCCAACCACATGCAGTTTGTTTTAACTTGTTATTTACAATATTATTTATTGTGTGATGCATTGGGGTTTGAATAGATGAAGGTAGTATCGCCAGCAAATAGTATTGGTTTAAGGATGTTAGAGACATTTGGTAAATCATTGATGTATATAAGCAATAGGAGAGGTCCTAGGATGCTGCCCTGTGGCACTCCTGTGGTTAATGGTAGAGAGAGGGGGGGGGGGAGTTATGTCATTAATGGCTACATATTGGTGTCTGTCAGTAAGAAATGATGGAATATAGTTATCAGGAAGGTCTCAGATTCCATAATAATTAAATTTAGGTAAGTAGTAGGCATGGTTTACAGTATCAAAGTCTGACTCTCATTTATATTGACCTGATTCAATTGTATTATTCTGAGTCTGGCAATTATAAAACTCATATATATGAAATAGCATAAATATGGTAATTACATTATCTTGAATCAGGCAGTTTTATGTTATAGGGTCTAGAAATTCGTATATATATAGTATATATATATATATATCTATATTCTATATATATATATATAGATATATATATATATATTTATGAATCTAGCAGTTATATATATATATGTAGCTAGCAATTATATATACACAGTACTGTATATGAATCTGGCAATAATAATAGCCTGATTCCCATACTCTTATTATCTTATATCTGGCATTTTATAAACCAAAACTTTGTATTATACATATATATTTTATAAACTCCAGAATTTGTATTATAATGTGGAGTATTTCATTGAAGGCTTAATTACTATATTATTTTTAATTTGTTTACAAATGCCTGTATCTAACAATTTATTAATAGAAAATGATGTCTGCTTTTAAAATAGTGATTTAAAAATTTGCTGTAAAGTCCTTAGTTTGAATATTGTTTAATTGATAGGTATATTATGATCATTTTGGCCTGTATTACGAGGTATAGGAGTAACTTATTAGGTTTTGATTGGTTGTTTAATTTGTCTTGATGGATGTGATTGATGTGTAATTATTATCTATTTAGGTTCTATTATTAGTTCAAATTGTATATAGATAGAATAATGTGTAATAGTTGGCTCTTATTTAAAACCTGTTAATTATATAATATTACTTGACAATTGCCTCAACATCCAATTTACTGTCCTCTTACTATAAGTGTTCTTTTAATTAACACATAAATGATCTTCATGTAACATTGTTTATTTACCCCATGACAATGCTTCAGTATTTGTAAAGTCATAATTCCAGGTTATTTACCCCATGACAATGCTTCAGTATTTGTAAAGTCATAATTCCAGGTTATTTACCCCATGACAATGCTTCAGTATTTGTAAAGTCATAATTCCAGGTTATTTATCCCTTGACAATGCTTCAGTATTTGTAAAGTCATAATTCCAGGTTATTTACTCCATGAAAATGCTTCAGTATTTGTAAAGTCATAATTCCAGGTTATTTACCCCATGACAATGCTTCAGTATTTGTAAAGTCATAATTCCAGGTTATTAAGGTAACTGGAGAAGTAACAAACCCTGACTGAATGTCAAAAGCATTTTGGTATGTGTGAATTATTCTTGTTTTGCAAGAACACTGGCTTACATCTTATGAATTTGAAAACCACTTAAAATTTATTGATGGTTCTTGTTACACTGCTAGTATTGACATGTCTGTTGTCAGGTTCTGGAAGACCCTATGGTGCTGCTGCTATCCTGTGGCATAACAATATGCAATGTATAGTTGAGGTTGTCAATACCTCAGGTCCTCAGCCCTCAGTTGTCAGGGCTCACTCCTACTATACATGTCTCCTATGGTGCTCAGCAGTATTTGATTACGTGTATGTATATGCATTGTTCACAAGCAATATCAACTGTGCAGATGAGTATGGAAATGTATAATCAGAAATATATCAATTGACTAATTTGTGTCATAATGCTGAACTCATGGGTGATAGGTGATTTTTAACACTGATTTTTCCTGCCAAGATGTATACTTAAATTTGTTTAATGCATTCATGGATGCTGAAAATTTACATAATCCTGCAATTAATGATTAATTTAACATTAACTATAGCTTTATGTCATGAGATGGGAGTGGAGGGTCTCATATTGATCATTTTCTCATATATTATCTCACTGGTCACACTTGTAAGTATAAGGCTGTCAGTGATGACAACATGTCCTGGCATCTCTCTGTCTTGGCCACTTCCAATATACCTCACTCACAAGTTGCTGCTGCTAATGAAAACATAAACCTCCCTGGAACACCTCTAAATGGGGGAAGGCCACTGTTGCTGACCTGGATAAGTTTAAATGCCTGCTTAACGAATACTCAAATCGCAAGTGATGCATTGCTTTCATTGTTATTCAGTGCAATTTGCATCAGAACAATCTCAATTACTTTTTCCACATCCGTCATGTCAGTGCGAGGTAGGGCAGAGGACGAGAGCATTTATCTTATAACCAATAAAAGAAGTAGTATGCCTGGTTGGAATAATCATGTTAGAGAATTTCAAAATAGATCTACCTTTTGGCATAACCTACGGAAAGATGCAGGGTGTCCCAGACTGTTTGGTATAATCCACGGAGGAATGATGCAGGGTTCTTGAGATGATTTCGAGGCTTTTTAGTGTCCCCGCGGCCCGGTCCTCGGCCAGGCCTCCACCCCCAGGAAGCAGCCCATGGCAGCTGACTAACACCCAGGTACCTATTTTACTGCTAGGTAACAGGGGCATAGGGTGAAAGAAACTGCCCATTGTTTCTCGCTGGTGTCTGGGATCGAACCCAGGACCACAGGATCACAAGTCCAGTGTGCTGTCCGCTCGGCCGACCGGCTCCCTGGGTGCCCCAGATCTTTTGGCATAACCTATGGAAAGATGCAGGGTGTTCCAGACCTTTTGACATAACCTACGAAAAGACGCAGGGTGCCTCAGACCTATTGGCATAACTTACAGAAAGAGGCAGGGGGCCCAGAGATGGTTGGTGGGCCTAGATCAGGTGTAGCACCAGGGCTCAGTATCTTCAAGAAAGAGGATTAGGAAAGAGAAAGATAATATTGCGAAAATAAAAGTTGCCGATAATCTTTCAAGGAAAAAGTTTTATGATTTTTCAGGAGAAATTAGAACAAAAAAGTTCATGCAGAAGAGTAACAAAAGTTATGAATGATGTCTCTGGGCCCAATAATATATGAAATGTTTTAAAAGAAAAAATATTTAACATTGTAGAACACCGTGAGGTGCAGGACAGATGAGACTGAAACTGACCTAATTACAGCTGTATGTGAAGCCTGTTTGCACCCTGCCCCCCCCCCTAATGTTAAACACCAGCACACTGTAACCACTGTAATGGTTGAGAAAACTTAGATAGCTAAACAATAGGAATTATGATATTTTACTTAATTATGATATACTATAATAATATTGTAACTACGTTTATGTTACGTTGTTGGGTTGATTAGATACACAGTGTTTGGATACAGCAGTGTCGTAGACGTTGAGACAAAGCCTGGAGCAGAGCAGAGAGCTGAGTGAGGCCGGAGTCGTGGAGCTCTATGCGGGAGAGCGTGGCGGCTCGATTGGGCATTGCGAGTGTCTGAACTCGGGGAGCGAGAGCGTTGTAGCTGGATGCGGTCGTAGTCTGCTGTCTGCTCTGTGTCGAAGCTGTAGCGCCTTGGGTCGACTAGAACTGCCCAAGTACTATGTACTTGGGCACAAGTACAAGAATGTACTACATTCTTGACTGGAGATTGTACTGGTTTGCTGTTCTCACATCGCTTGCATATATGGTGATTACACTCAGCTCCCTCCAACAAGGTGAGAAGAGTATTACCTGTAATTGGGGAAAGGATTGTAGCTTGTGTGATTAGTAATGCATTAAGATAATGAGATAATGGAGCGAGTATAAGATTAACTCGCTCAATATTATTTATTACTTTATTTTTATTTATTTTTTATTTTGTATTGTCGGGGTTTCACGGTTCTCATTAGTGAAGGGTTAAAGCAAAGGTAGACTGGATCTCCTTTCCAGGTGGTTGCTCCGACAATAACCCTTACTCACCGTCGTTCTGCGGGTCTTCCCTCGATCCTCTAGGCTCCACTGCCCGCCCCGGAGAGTACCCCAGTCGATCTCACAACCGGCCTTAAATTGCAAGATGAGTGAGGGCACAGATCGTTCCCTCAATCTGTGGCCCGCCCCGACACAGAACTCTTACACAGCCTTTAAGGTCGCCAACTGGTGTTTTTAGGTGTCCAGTAACACTGCAGTGGTGAGGTGTAATTGTGGTAACTGTGGTAAGAGCAAATTCCAGTAATATGGTATCAGGCAGGTCACTCTGCTTTACTTCATTACACAGTCACAAGATAAATGGAGGGGATGATATCAACACCAAAGAGTTTTGGTATTTTACTTAAAAGACAACGAGAAATATATATGCATCAATGTATCAGGAATAATATATGACAACTGCTCAATTCATAGCAGAATAATCTGGAGCGCACCGATATGGTAACATCGGCAGCGCCACGCGTCACCTGTCAGATGTCAGCTGACCGGGACCCTCGCGATCGTGAGAACAGACTAGTACTTGTTTTCTAATTCTATCACGATCCCCGTTTATTTAACTTTTTCCAAAACACTATTCAACATTCACATGGGTTACTTATGATTTCACTGGCCTCACGATCAACATCTTATTCACAATACTCTCACAGTGACTTTTCACCGTACCAAAAGATTACTCTATTCTTAATAATATTTACTGTGAATGCACTCGCTTGATCACTGAACTTTTCTTTATATCTATACTTTCTCTTAAAGAGATATCACTGGCAATCACTCCACGTATATGATATTATTCAGTACACAGGCATGTCATATATAAATCAGTAATCAAATTACAGGCATATATATATATAATCATGAAGATCATACACCGGCATTTATATCAATAAATCATGAGATCAACACACAGGCATTTATATCAATAGATCATAGAGATCAACACACAGGCATTTATATCAATAATTCATAGAGATCAATCCACAGGCATTTATATCAATAGATTATAGATCAACCACAGGCATTTATATCAATAGATTATAGAGATCAATCCACAGGCATTTATATCAATAGATCATAGAGATCAATCCACAGGCATTTATATCAATAGATTATAGAGATCAACACACCAATATCTGGTTTACTACCAATATATATAATAATAATCACAGGAAATTAATAATAGTCACAGTAAATTCTTTGATGAATCCTGGTGCTTGCACACACCCACACATAGATATATATGTAAACTGATACTGTGAGCGCTCTGGGTAGCCTCACCACACACTGTGCTCTCTGTGACTTAGACTCAAGTGAGACTTGCTCACGACATATAAAATATCCTGACAAGAAAATATATAGCTAACTAAAGGGGAAATGGGAGGGTAACTGTAAACACCTACTTCACCTATCCTAGGATGACAGTTGGGTTGTAGCTCCTGGTCCAGGCTCTCGCCTCGTTCACCATCCAGAAACACAAGCCCACGCCTTAGGATGTCGCGTCTCGCCGCTTCTGTACACTGCAGGTCCGTGCTCCTTCCTCTACAGTACGTCGCAGGGTTGAAGTCGGTCTCCTGGCCGTCAACTTTCCTCCCAACTACGGCAGCCAGCCTACGTCTCGGCGGTCGTCGCACGTTTCCCAATTAGTCCTTGTCACTGTACTCCCAGAGGAACTGCCTCTCACCACTACGAAGTCACTGTGAAGTTATCAGCCGTCCCAGACGATACTGCTTAAGCTCCACACGCACAGCACCCGACTTCAGAGCACTTGAAGCTCACTTCACTGTCAATTCCCTCGTCGTCTAGATATATCGCTAGGTATTTGGGAAGACTTCTCGACGTGCTTGCATCCAACTGTTGACTCGTAGGGTTCCACGAAGGTGGGGTTACTGTCAAACTTGACAGGATCGTCGATCACACGTTCAACCTGGTTGACAAGGCGGTCAACCCGGTTCACTCACGGTGGATTGGCCCGGCCACTAAGCTGTCTCTTATACTGGTGAACTGCCAAGGACGACACACGTCGATGCCCGGCCCACTTCTTGCAACGCACCTGTCCCTGAGCACTTGTTGCTCAATATTCTGTCAATTCCTTATCTGAGCCACATCTGGGTTGCAGGAAGACCTCACAGAGTGCGCGCCAACAACTGGAGACGCTTACATCCACCGGAGTTCGGTAAATCCGTCACTCTGACAGGATGACCGATCGCGCGTCCTACCTCTCGGACGTGTCGTGAAAGACTGATATCGCCAAGGCGCCACCACGGCTGGACCCCCATGCCTATGTGACGTCACTTTTTCCAAAGTTGGTTTTCATTGGCTCCCAGTGCCACGTCGCTGACGGTGACCAATCTGGCGCCACTGACGTCACACAGTTTTGGCGGGAGAACAGACTCGCCAGCGCCATATTGGCTCCCTAAAGGGCCTATCCCACAGGCCAAAATACTATATTTTCGCAAATTTCTCGGCTCATCGAGAATACTGTTCTCTCCCACATATGTTCAATTGATGCCTGCAATGTAGAGAACGCTCGGGAATAGTGGACATGACTCTTACAGCAGGCGTGGGAGAATTAGAAGGGGGGGAACACCGTCACATACCCCTCCCCTTAAAATAAGAGTCATGTCTGGTTAGTGCATGCGGGACAACGCATCTGCGACTACGTTGTCCTTTCCACTGAAAATCTTGGCTTCCAGCCAGTATTGCAGCCGCCAATGTGTGACACTCCTCATGTGTCTGCAGACCGTCTTCAAGGTCATCCTGGGCGTCCACTGCTTACCTATTACGGACCGAGGGCTCCACACCTCACGTCCGTTCACCAGCTGGAACTGTGAGAAGTTTAACGGTTCTGCCACTGCTTTGCGAATGGCCAACAAAACAGGGTCCGCTGTCTCTTCCCACTCGTCTTCCTGCTCTACGCAGAACATTCTCAGAGCTGTCTCTGAGGTGGAGTGGAATCTTCCGACCGCCCCCTTCGACTGCGATCGGTAGGGCGACGACCGAATCTGCATCACTCCCCAATTTATCACTGTTCGTCTGACACACTCAGACCGGAATATATTTCCACTGTCAGCCTGATTTTCCCTGGGCCTCCTCACCCAAGAGAAAAGATGTTGTAGTTGCCCAGCCACTTCTCTCGACGTTGAACGTCGCATCGTGGTCACCCCTAGGTGACCCGCAGAGTCAACAGCGTGCAACGGACTCAACACTGCCGCTCTGCACTTGGCTGGCAACGCTACTTGGTCTCTCGTACCTGGAGAGGCTTTTCCGACCTCCATCCTTACAGGTTTACACTGTCTTATTAATATGCCTTCTTGCCTGTTAAAGTGAGTAGCTTTCTCGGGACCAATACGTCCTCCTTTGGCCTTACAAATCAACTTGGGGAATTCTGCCTGCTGCACCTCCTCGAGACGAGTGCGGTCCACCCCAGAGAACCGGTGAGGGTCACCTGTACCTCACCTTCTGGGCTGCCTTCGCCCTCCACTCGCTCTCCGGGTTCCATGACGAGGTGATCATTCCCAGGCCGTCGGACGTCTCCTCGTCGGCCTTATCAGATCCACGCTCTCCTCGTCCGTCGCACTGCCTCGGCGTTACAGCACAGACAGGGAACGCCTCCATGGCGATTCCTTTCTCGTCCCCACAGGCGTCGAACACTTCGCCTTTCTTCTCTAAGTGCTCCAAGCACTCCTCGTCCTTCACGAGGTTCGGTAGGACACGTCCTCCACATGCGTCATTTCCCAAAATGACCTGTGCCTCCCTCGTGGGCATCGTCGCACAGACCCCCACTACTAGGGTTTGGCATCCATAAACCGAACTCAGGGTTACCTGGTGTAGGGGCATCTGCACTGGGCCTCCCACAGTGGTCACACTTGCCTCACCTACACAGGTATTCTCGTGACACTCAGGGAAAAGGGTTCTGCTCACCAGGGTAAATTCCGCCCCAGTATCTCTCAGCATCATTACCGGGATGGGGTCTGCGTCCCCCACCCTTACAGTTCCCTCACGCACGAATGGGTTAGCCTCCTTCTTCCTACGTACGGGTCCATCCCGCACTCCTTCGGCTAACTGGTCCTCTACCCGTACAAAAGCAACGTAACCCCGCTGCTTAGGACGTCTGCATTCGCGCGCCATGTGTCCTATTAACCCGCAGTTGAAACAGCGGATCCTTCTCCTTCCGCGGACTCCTCTTGCGCCTTCCAAAGACTCATGCTCAGCTTCTCCGGCCGTAACGATAACAAGATCTCTTGAGCTCTCCCTCGGTGACTTCTTCGGCGGTTCCACAGCACTCTTCTGTCCTCTGCTGTCTCCATTTGAGGGGTAGGACTTAGGATAACTCGGTCCTGTCCTCCAACCGTCCGACCTTCTATTACTTCTCCCATAACTGGAGAATGCGGGCGGTCGGTGCTGTCCCTCTCGACATGGACGTAAAGCTTCCTCTAGCATGTCTGCTCGATCGGCTGCGGCTCTCGGGTCCTTGATGTCCGCTTCCTTTACTCTCACCCTAATCTCGGGAGAGAGCACGGACATGAACTTTTCCATGACCATCAGCCCCTTGATGTCTTCAGCCGATCTTGCTCCTTCTGACTCCAGCCATTTCAAGAATTTCCTTTCCATGTCCCTCGCCGTCTCCGCATACGATTTTCCTGGCGATCGGGTACATTCTCTAAACCTTTTCCTATAGCACTCCGGCGTCAGCTTGAACGAATGGAGCACGGCCCGTTTTACTGCATCATAGTTGGTACATTCCTGGAGATCGAGCATATTGTAAGCTTCACGAGCTTCACCAGTGAGCCTTCCCTGAACTAGCTCCGCCCACTCTGCCCTCGGCCACTTCTTCAACGTAGCGACCCTTTCGAAATGCTCGAAGAAGCCCTCAGCCTCATTAGGCACGAAGACGGGCAAATCCCTCTCTCTCACTCGGCGGTCTTCCTGCTGTTGTGGTGGGGCAGTTGGAACTAGTCCTAGCTCAGCTCGTTTCAGCTCAATCTCCTTGTTCGCTTCAACCTCCTGCAGCTTCGTCCTAGCATCTATTTCGCGCTCCTTCAGCTGTGCCTCTCGTTCTTCTCTACGCTGCTGTGCTTCTGCCTCTCGTTCTTCTCTACGCAGCTGTGCTTCTCTTTCTTCTCGGCGCAGCTGTGCTTCTCTTTCTTCTCTGCGCAGCTGTGCTTCTCGCTCTGCTTCCTCGCGCCTCAGCTGTGCTTCTTGTTCGCGCTCTTCCTTGCGCAGCTGCGCTTCTATCTGCATCTTCATTATTTCCAGCTTGACACTGCGCCTACTGCCACTGGATCCCCGGCTGCTGCCACCGGTACTCAGGTTCTCTCCTCCACTGGCAGGTGTCTGTGGCCGCTCCTCTCCTAAGGCTTCATCACGTGCCTTGAGCTGTGCCATGATCTCAAGTCTTCTTTCTCCCACTTTGGAAGCTCTCAACTTGATCCCAAAGTGGTCGGCGATCGTCTGCAGCTGTGCCTTGGTGCACTCCTCCAGTACTTGCTCGTCTCTCGTGTCGATAAACCTGGCTACTTTATCATCCTCAATCTTGTGACAATGAGTGAAAACTTGGGCCTGATATTTAATACCACAATTACAACCTTGATCTTGCTCGTGATCCTGGCAAGGTCGCCAATGTCGGGGTTTCACGGTTCTCGTTAGTGAAGGGTTAAAGCAAAGGTAGACCGGATCTCCCTTCCAGGTGGTTGCTCCGACAATAACCCTTACTCACCGTCGTTCTGCGGGTCTTCCCTCGATCCTCTAGGCTCCACTGCTCGCCCGGAGAGTACCCCAGTCGATCTCACAACCGGCCTTAATTGCAAGATGAGTGGGGGCACAGATCGTTCCCTCAATCTGTGGCCCCCCCGACACAGAACTCTTACACAGCCTTTAAGGTCGCCAACTGGTGTTTTTAGGTGTCCAGTAACACTGCAGTGGTGAGGTGTAATTGTGGTAATTGTGGTAAGAGCAAATTCCAGTAATATGGTATCAGGCAGGTCACTCTGCTTTACTTCATTACACGGTCACAAGATAAATGGAGGGGATGATATCAAACACCAAAGAGTTTTGGTATTTTACTTAAAAGACAACGAGAAATATATATGCATCAATGTATCAGGAATAATATATGACCACTGCCCAATTCATAGTGGAATAATCTGGAGCGCACCGATATGGTAACATCGGAAGCGCCACGCGTCACCTGTCAGATGTCAGCTGACCGGGACCCTCGCGATCGTGAGAACAGACTAGTACTTGTTTTCCAATTCTATCACGATCCCCGTTTATTTAACTTTTTCCAAAACACTGTATTCAACATTCACATGGCTTACTTATGATTTCACTGGCCTCACGATCAATATCTTATTCACACTGCACTCACAGTGACTTTTCACAGTACCAAAAGATTACTCCATTCTTAATAATATTTACTGTGAATGCATTCGCTTGATCACTGAACTTTTCTTTATATCTATACTTTCTCTCAAAGAGATATCACTGGCAATCACTTCACGTATATGATATTATTCAGTACACAGGCATGTCATATATAAATCAGTAATCAAATTACAGGCATATATATATATAAATCATGAAGATCAATACACAGGCATTTATATCAATAGATCATAGAGATCAACACACAGGCATTTATATCAATAGATCATAGAGATCAATCCACAGGCATTTATATCAATAGATTATAGAGATCAATCCACAGGCATTTATATCAATAGATTATAGAGATCAACACACAGGCATTTATATCAATAGATCATAGAGATCAATCCACAGGCATTTATATCAATAGATCATAGATCAATCCACAGGCATTTATATCAATAGATTATAGAGATCAACACACCAATATCTGGTTTACTACCAATATATATATATAATAATACTCACTGGAAATTAATAATAGTCACAGCAAATTCTTTGATGAATCCTGGTGCTTGCACACACCCACACATAGATATATATGTAAACTGATACTGTGAGCGCTCTGGGTAGGCTCACCACACACTGTGCTCTCTGTGACTTAGACTCAAGTGAGACTTGCTCACGACATATAAAATATCCTGACAAGAAAATATATAGCTAACTAAAGGGTAAATGGGAGGGTAACTGTAAACACCTACTTCACCTATCCTAGGATGACAGTTGGGTTGTAGCTCCTGGTCCAGGCTCTCGCCTCGTTCACCATCCAGAAACACAAGCCAACGTCTTAGGATTATCGCGTCTCGCCGCTTCTGTACACTGCAGGTCCGTGCTCCTTCCTCTACAGTACGTCGCAGGGTTGAAGTCGGTCTCCTGGCCGTCAACTTTCCTCCCAACTACGGCAGCCAGCCTACGTCTCGGCGGTCGTCGCACGTTTCCCAATTAGTCCTTGTCACTGTACTCCCAGAGGAACTGCCTCTCCCCACCACGAAGTCACTGTGAAGTTATCAGCCGTCCCAGACGATACTGCTTAAGCTCCACACGCACAGCACCCGACTTCAGAGCACTTGAAGCTCACTTCACTGTCAATTCCCTCGTCGTCTAGATATATCGCTAGGTATTTGGGAAGACTTCTCGACGTGCTTGCATTCAACTGTTGACTCGTAGGGTTCCACGAAGGTGGGGTTACTGTCAAACTTGACAGGATCGTCGATCACACGTTCAACCTGGTTGACAAGGCGGTCAACCCTTTTCACTCACGGTGGATTGGCCCGGCCACTAAGCTGTCTCTTATACTGGTGAACTGCCAACGACGACACACGTCGATGCCCGGCCCACTTCTTGCAACGCACCTGTCCCTGAGCACTTGTTGCTCAATATTCTGTCAATTCCTTATCTGAGCCACATCTGGGTTGCAGGAAGACCTCACAGAGTGCGCGCTAACAACTGGAGACGCTTACATCCACCGGAGTTCGGTAAATCCGTCACTCTGACAGGACGACCGATCGCGCATCCTACCTCTCGGACATGTCGTGAAAGACTGATTTCGCCACGGCGCCAACACGGCCGGACCCCCCATGCCTATGTGACGTCACTTTTCCCAAAGTTGGTTTTCATTGGCTCCCAGTGCCACGTCGCTGACGGTGACCAATCTGGCGCCACTGACGTCACACAGTTTTGGCGGGAGAACAGACTCGCCAGCGCCATATTGGCTCCCTAAAGGGCCTATCCCACAGGCCAAAATACTATATTTTCGCAAATTTCTCGGCTCATCGAGAATACTGTTCTCTCCCACATATGTTCAATTGATGCCTGCAATGTAGAGAACGCTCGGGAATAGTGGACATGACTCTTACAGCAGGCGTGGGAGAATTAGAAGGGGGGGAACACCGTCACAATATATATATATTATTAAATATGACCGAAAAAGTAAGATCAATAATTCTAACACGAATTTTTTCTATTTTCCTTATGTTTCTTTTTACTGGTGACGGTAAATGAAAAATCAATTCTCCAAAATTCATTTTTATTTCTAGTCTGACGCGACACTTGTCTTGTCGACAAGACCAGAACATAACGATGCCAACACAGAAGACAATGTTCAACATAACAGGCCAATTACACTGGATTAATCTTTGTATGTAGATGCCAGCTGCCTCGTATGGGCCAATAGGCCTTTTGCGGTTACCTCTATTCTTATGTTCATATGTGTGACCCCACTTATATCCCCTTTGTATCCCCTTTTGTTTTCACATTTATTATCTTATCACCTGACCCAGTGTGGGTATAAAATCAAATTACATTGTAAAATTCATTCACTTGAGAATGAACCATGGAAGTTCGAAACGTTGTGCATATTGTTTAAATAAGTGTAATACATTCTATAGTAATTCACATCTTTTCTTCACCCGGAAATTACGAAAATGAGTTTTGAAGAACTCCTATTTCAGCTAAGCCCTGATGCTAAGAAAATAGTTAGAGGGATAGAAGCCCTAAATCAGAAGATAGTAAATACAGAATATGCGGTCATATTCAATGAGACATGTTTAAAAGAAAACCTGCTGCCAGTGTACACCAATATATATATATATATATATATATATATATATATATATATATATATATATATATATATATATATATATATATATCAAGCGTGTGTGCATCAAGCATAGACAACGTGTTCTCCCATATAACAGGGCTTGATGGAAAACGTCAATTGCCTCTCACTATACCATTGCCTGGAGAGGATGGGTTGTCTGGGAGTTAAATACTCCAGAATTCCCACCTCTTTAAGGGCTCTGAGTGTAGTGCAGTGGGTATAAGAGCGTACCTGCCATTGTGGTGGCCAGGGTTCGAGTCTCCTGGTGGGTGTTGTTGTTATATATATATATATATATATATATATATATATATATGTATATATATATATATATATATATATATATATATATATATATATATATATATATATATATATATATATATATATATATCAATAATTTATGTTCTTAATATATTATAATAATAATATTTCAAATAAACCCATAGGAAAAAAATTATTTAAAATAAAGAAAATCACTCGGCCTGTTAGGCAAACCGGGCCTTGCCAAGAAGTGCGTTCTGGCTACTAGGTACAATATATATATATATATATATATATATATATATATATATATATATATATATATATATATATATATATATATATATATTATTAAATATGACCGAAAAAGTAAGATTAATAATTCTAACACGAATTTTCTCTATTTTCCTTATGTTTCTTTTTACTGGTGACGGTAAATGAAAAATCAATTCTCCAAAATTCATTTTTATTTCTAGTCTGACGCGACACTTGAGCGCGTTTCGTAAAACTTATTACATTTTCAAAGACTTTAGTTTACACACACACAAAACAACTATAACTGAACAGAGTTTAAACAGCTTGTACTAAGGAGGCACCCTTCTTTAAACAGGCTTGTACTAAGGAGGCACCCTTCTTTAAACAGGCTTGTACTAAGGAGGCACCCTTCTTGAGCCCGGATGGGCACATGTATAAGCAAGTAGATGGGGTCGCCATGGGTTCTCCCCTAGGTGTCCTGTTTGCGAACTTCTACATGGGTACTATCGAGAAAAAAGTCTTAGTCGACTTGAACTTGAAACCGGCCATATACTGCAGGTATGTTGACGACATTTTTACACAGGTTCCTGATGTCAGACATCTGCAGGAGCTGAAAGAGGCGTTTGAGCAGAATTCTGTGTTGCGTTTCACTTACGAGATGGAGAAGGATGGGAAGCTACCCTTTCTAGATGTAACAGTCATGGAAAGGAGCGGAGGTTTCCACACTGCAGTCTACACTAAGGAAACAAACATAGGAATGTGCCTAAATGCCAACAGTGACAGCCCAGACAGATACAAAGGAGTGTTGTTAACGCTTATGTCGACCGTGCTCTCAGCCACAGCTCAGAATGGAAGCAAGTCGACGAAGAACTCTGTAGAGTAAGGCAGGTCCTAGTCAACAACGGCTTCTCCAATGGTTTCATTGAAGACATCATAAGAAGGAAAGTGAAACGCCATGCAACCTCTGAAGAGACAACTAACACAACACCTATACCCCCTATTAGACTAGTTTACAGGAACTTCTTCTCCACAGCTCATAAAACGGAGGAAAGGGTCCTGAAAGATATTGTTAATAGAAACGTTATCCCTACAGACAAAAATCAGAAGATACAATGACGATTTACTATAAAACCAAGAAAACTGCCAACCTACTCATGAGAAACTCTCCAGACACAAAGCAGAACGCTTTGAAAGAGACCAATGTCGTCTATGCCTTCAAATGCCCACTTGGGGACTGTAAGCCCCAAAGAACTCAATATATAGGCAAGACAACAACATCTCTTTCCAGGCGATTAACGATGCATAAGCAACAGGGCTCTATCAAGGAACATATAATCTCTTCCCACAACCAAACCATCACCAGAGAAATCTTAACAAACAACACAGAAATCATTGATAGATACAGCGACAACAGGCGGCTTGACATCTGCGAGGCACTACACATCAAGAAGTCAACACCAGCAATCAACAGCCAATTAACGCACAACTATATTCTACCCACTTCAAGACTCCGCTCCAATATAGAAACATCAAGAAATATGGGCCAATAGGCCTTCTGCAGTTACAGATCTATTCTTCCCTTTAGCTTATACCCATTGTTTCGTGTTCTGTGTTGTGTTCACCTCACCCCAAAACCATTGTAACATGTCACCTCACCCAAATGCAGGTATAAAAAAGAAAAGCTGTTTAAACTCTGTTCAGTTATAGTTGTTTTGTGTGTGTGTAACTAAAGTCTTTGAAATGTAATAATTTTACGAAACGCGCTCAAGTGTCGCGTCAGACTAAAAAT
>WNGS01060299.1:0-14257 GCA_020271785.1 Procambarus virginalis
ACTGTATCATCCTTTGCAGATGACACTAGGATTCATGAGAGTAGGCAACATAGAGGACACGGCGACCTCCAGTCAGATGTAGATCAGGTCTTTCTATGGGCTCAGAAAATAATATGGTGTTTAACGAAGAGTTCCAGCTCATGCGCTATGGAAAAAATGAAAATTAAAAAACTGAAACCACGTAAAACTCAGGCAAATCATAACATAGATACGAAAAGGCAATGTAAAGGATCTGGTGTATTCATGTCGGAAGACTTACTTTTAAAAGAACACAATAAAGTAGCCGTCACAACTGCAAGAAAAATGACAGGTTGGATAACAAGAACTTTTCACACTAGAGATGCTATACCGATGATGACACTTTCAAAACGCTTGTGCTCTCTAGAGTGGAGTACTGCTGCACAATGACAGCCCCTTTCACTGCGGTGAAATTGCTGACCTGGAGAGCGTGCAGAGATCCTTTACTGCTATGAATCCACTCGTGTAAAACATCAAACTATTGGGACCGACTAAAGAGCCTAAATCTGTATTTCCCTTGAGCGCAGGCGGGAGAGATACAAATATTTACACGTGGAAATATTAGAGGGGCTGGTCCCAAACCTGCCCCAGAAATACATCCCATGAGACCAGAAGACATGGCAGGATGTGCAGATACCCCCGTTGAAAAGCAGAGGTGCAACTGGTACTCTGAGAGAGAACTCTATCAACATCAGAGGCCCGAGAACTGTTCAACACGCTTCCACTACACATAAGGGACATAACTGGCAACCCCTCACAGTGTTCAAGAGAGAACTGGATAGCACCTCCAAGGATACCTGATCAACCAGGCTGTGACTCATACGTCAGGCTGCGAGCAGCCGCGTCTAACAGCCTGGTTGATCAGTCCAGCAACAGAGGCCTGGTCGATGACCGGGCCACGGGGACGATAAGCCCCGGAAGCACTCAAGTATCCTCAAGGTAAGGTATGCATTTCCTCTCTTGCTGCCCACTTAAATCTAGCCTTTTTCAACATTCATACAAGGGTGCTAATTTGGTTGAAAAGTTCTTCACAAACTTACAAAAATATGTAACCATCCCAACAAAAGACTGTACTTCTCCAACTGATGTTGGGGCTGGGGCATCTATTATAGCAGCTACATTTTTGTGGAAGGAGTAAAGCCCTTACCTGAAATATGAGTACCCCAGGTATTCAATGGCCTTGGTCTTCAACGTTGTTTTTCCCTTATAAATCTTCATATTGTGCTTTTGCAAAAGATTCAAAACTTGTTCTAATCTAGCATCATGCACTTCCTCATTCTCTCCACATACAATAATGTTCATCTAAAAAACTAGCCACACCTTCAATGTTACTAACAACTGGACATGAATCTCTGAAAAAATTGCTGAGACGAGGAGAGTCCAAAAGGAAGTCTTTTATACTTAAATAACCCCTTGTGGGTATTAATCACTAACATTTCTGGCTCTCCTCCTCTACAGGAATTTGCAAGTAGCATCCTTCAGGTCAATCTTAGAAAAAATTGTCCCTTGCAGACCACTGACAATACCTCATCTATTTAGGTAAAGGTACTTCTCACAGTGTATGCGGTTGTTCAGTTCCTGAAGTCTGCACAGATTCTCAGGATTTCCGTCTGCCTTCAACACTGGTACAATTGGGGCTGCCCACTCACTATGTGTAATTGGCTCTAAGATGCCTTCTGCCTCATGCTTTTCCAGGGCTGATTCTACCAATTGCTTGTAATGAAACGGCACTGTTCTTGCCTTGAAAAATTTAGGTGAAGCCCCACTTTTCAGGTGAATTTTTGCAACCATGCTATAATTGGCTTATCTGCCTCCACTGAATATTTATCTAACATTTGTTCGGCACTTTTAATTGTTTTAACTATCGACAATTCATCTAGGCCCGCCAGGAAAATTCCCACTTTTTCCATGAGATCCTTACCACATAGGCTAGGATTATGTGAATCCACTACATAAAAATCTTGAACAATTTCTTTTCCATTATAACCTACTTTTGCCGACACCTTGCCATAGACCTTAATCGGTACATTATCATAAGCACTTAAAGATTTTTTACCTGGTTTTACATTCAATTGCAAGGTATCTGCCCAATCTCTAGACAATGTGACACTGCCGCACCAGTGTCCAGTTCCAAGGGAACTAACTTCCCATTAATTACAAAATTCACCACTTGTGACTTCACTGAACATACCTTTTCTTTCACCGAATATAGTCGGTTTTCCTCACCTGCAGCTTCTTCAGACGGTTTACCTTCCTCTACCGCCTTGACTACAGTACCACTACCTCTTCTTCCTGCATTACCTGGTCGTCTCCTCTCCCAGGCCTTGTTGTTCCTGTTCAGAAATTCCCTACACACTCTCTGCAAGTGTCCCTCTTTGTTACAAAAGTTGCATATATAGGCACGAAACTTGCACTTGCTACTTATGTGCCTGTATCCACAGTGTTTGCATCTGGTCTGGCCCTGTACGACCATAATTTCCTGAGTAGAAGTCTTACTTCCAAAAGCCCTTTCCAGGTTCAATATCTTCTCGAGCACTGTCCATGAAGTCATCGATTGTAGATCCAAATTTTCTGCCACCAGGTTAGGGAAATAATTCTCCTTTTCCACTGCCATGAACAACTGGTCCCTAACCCTACCGTCCAACTGTGCTCCGAAGTTGCAGAGGTTAGCCAAAGCCTTCAACTCCGCAAATAAATCCTGTACTGATTCGTGCTGCTTTTTCGTCCTCTTCTGGAAATCCATCAAACTCCTGTGATATGATGGTTTCACCACATACTGACGTTTAAGCAGAGCAATCAGGTCTACATAGGTCTTCGTGTGCGGTAGCTCCGGTGCACACAAATTTCCGAGAACACTATATGCTTCCGAGCCAGTGAAACTAAGAGTACCGCTTTCTTGTTGGCGTCCTCCTTAATCTCCCGGCACTGAAAGTGTGCTTCCAGCAGGCTGAGCCACAGGTCCAACGAGATCTTGGCAGTGTTTAACGGCTCCATTGACATGAGCGCGTAGTCATTGTCACGGTGGTAGCACACTGTACTCGTATGCGAAGCGTCCACTCGTCCACACGACGTACCCTGCTCTCTCTCTTGATCCTCACACCACGTCTCGTACCCAGCTCTCTGCCGGAGATGTTTAATCCTCGTCGCCACTGTTATGGTTGTGGTCAGAGAAACAATCTTCGTCCTCATGGTTTTATTCTCCGCCAGTAACAACAACAAAACAAATATCAGGTACATGAAATATTGTTAACAAGATCATAAACAAAAGAGCATCTGCTCCAAACATGCTACCTCCAACATCTGTAGTACTCAATCCCAACAATTCCTTTTCGTTGCGATTGATATATACTGTTTCAAACTGTTCTCCTTTACCTTCTTCAGGCTCGCGTGGTGTGGGCGACCAAGCCCCCGAGTCGGTCCGTGTTGGAAGACCGGGCTCTGTAGCCTCCGTTACATTGGGCCCCGACCTTGCTCCTCCTTTGGCTTCTCTGACTCCTCCCCTCGGCTCCCCTCCCTCCTCTGTGGTTGGGTCGAGCCCCAGGCCCCCAGTGGACTACCTCGTCCCCTGGCGCGGCTTCGTTTCATTGTGACTACTGTGCCTTTTACCCCCGTGACCTCTGAGGGTTCTCATCACCGTTCCCACCACGGCGCACTCGCATGATCCCTTCCCGTAATAGTACTTACAACGCCTTGTTTGGTCCCGCTACGTGGGCTAAATACTTTGATCTCCACCATCTAGATTCTACTCCTCCTGACGATTTCTCCCTCCATAAACACCTTGTTGATTCCATAGATGCCTCTGTTACTTTTAACTCCACCAGTTACGGTACGGGTGTCGTCGCTGCTCCTTCTCAGGATGCAGCTACTCGCTTAGCCGCTTTGTCCTGCATTGGCGAGACCCTGTCCGGGTCTCCAAGAACGTTCGGTTAAATGCCAGTGTTGGCATTGTTCTCCTCCCACACCATGTTGCAACTGGTGTTTCGAGACCTCAAAGATTGCCAGGAGGATATTAAACATATCCTTGAAGCCCAAGCCATTCTGTCCTCAGGTGGACACGTTTACTCGACCCCCTCGTGGTCATCGCCGTCAGCCCCTTCGGGTTGTAAAAATCACCTTTGACAGTAAGGCCCTTCCGTCCTCTGTTTTTCCTTGCTGGTGCCAGATGCTCCGTTCAGGAGTACATTCCCTCTCCTAGACTATGCAGTAAGTGTTGGAAGTTCAGGCACGGTGTCCTCAAATGCACCAGTACTGTGTATCTGTGCCCCTTGTGTGGGGACGATATTCATTCTAAGTCCGAGTGCAGTTCTCCCCAAGCTTGCTGCCTCAATTGTGGTGAAGCCCACCCTACCTTCTCCCGCTCGTGTATGTGTAACAAACTAGGTTGTTGTAAGAATTATCCAGAAGGTTCTAGAAGTCTCGTGTAGGGACATGACCCCAGCAACGTGCATTCCACTGGGGATTAGCAAGTCTGAGTCACAAAATGGCTGATGTCTTTGTGCATAGTTCGTATAATTAATCATTCTATAGTATTCACTTATGTAGAGAAATTAGCCTTCATTCATATTGTATTCAAATTGTATTGTATAGTATTACTGTTTATAATATCAAGAGTATTCTAATTATTAGGAGAATGAGTTTAAGTCACCATCAGTGACGTCACGAGCCAGACCTAGGCTGTAAGGCGGAAGAATTTGAGTGACCTCACCGGTCATAGGTCACCAGAGGTCCCATGTCCTCTATTTCTCAAAGGTCAAATACCTATTTTGTAATCAGGAATAGCTCTTCCTTAAGATGCTTGGGTAATTTAACTTCAGTAAATAATTCAACCAATCTGGATCATTCAGTACAACAGAGGTCAATTGTTAAACTTAAGCCTTGTAAGTAACTTAACGAAGCGGAAGGATACAGATCTAGGCGTCTGGGGACAGAAGCATGTGCGAGGATCAGTGTGGTTTGAGAAACAACTCGGGCAGGTGGCCTCCCATCATTGGCCCCAAGACAGCATGAACACCTAGCTTGTCGCCCAAGGTAAAGTTTGCTCAGAGTTGTTATAGGGATAGGTCCAATCATTGCCGTTAAATGTTCAGTCAGGGAGTGTTCAATCGTCAGGGAGTGCCATTTCTTTAGATCTTGTTTAGTTTTTTAATAAACCATTTAGTTAGTAATGTGCATTTTCATTATTTCCATTTTTGTGTATTTATGTGAATTTGTCCTTGTCACGTGGTACCCACGAGGCCGAGTTGAATTGGGCGCCGATTCTAACATCGAATCAGGATTATCATTCCCATGATTTTTAATTAATTCCACACTTAAGATCCAAGGTTATATGTTACTAGTGGGGATCAAGCCCCAAGGTTGATTGATTAACATGATCGATCCAGACCTCGATCATTGCTCAGACGTGTTACTGGTCTGGTGGTGGCGGCGGAAAGGCGACCCTAGGGTTTTGCTAGAAGCCTAGTCCACGTCATACGGGTTGTAGAATCTCAAGTCGGTCAATCGTCTTGAGACCACGTGGCATGGGGTCGGCTAATAGGGAAGTTTTGAGGTCCCTTGGTAGAGAATTAACCCTGACACTGCTCAGGGATCCTGGGGATATTTACACCCTTGTGCGCAAGAAAAAAAAAATTCAAAATTTTTTTTTCGTCTTCTAAACATGTTAATTTGTGTCCCCTGAGCACGGAAAAATAGCAAAAAAATCGTAGGCAACATATTTTGGGCGCAATTGACCGAGGAAGTCTGGCAAAAAGTGGGCGTTGACAGAGCGGTCGCCAGGGCCGGTCAGCGTCACCCGCGCTGACAGATGGGAGTTGCCACAAAGATATTATTACCTAATTGTTTCAATGTCTCCGACTGATTTTTTCTTAGTTTTTTTGAAGTAATATTATTCAATAGTGTGTATTGTAATATATTTATATAATAAAAGTGGTGAATAATCGCTATACTCAGAAGTAAGGTGTGCATATTAGTGATTCAATTATTATGTTCATAAAACAATAAACAAATAGTTTTGCTGCTATTACACTCTATACACAGGTTATATATAAGTATCTGCATATTTTGGTCACCATAACGAACCACTAAGTTGGTATTGAGAGTCGAAAAGCAACGAAGAGTTACCGCCACACACCAGCCAGCCACTCGCTGCCACTCCCTCAACACACGCACTAAACTTTCTCCCCCAACAATACCATTTGTGGTGTTATTACACTATATACAGATGTTATATATAAGTATGTATATATTTTGTTCACCACAACTGTACAGCTAAGCTGATATAGTTAGTTCAGGCACTAAGAGTCGTCGCAATACACAGCTGGCGGCTCCCTCACTCATTCAAGGTCACACACACACTAAACTTTCTCCCCCAACAATACTGTTTGCAGTGTTATTACCCTATATACACATATTATGTATAAGTATCTACATGTTTTATGCACTGTAACTGTACACCTAAGCTTGTAGTGCGCCCAAAGAGCATAGTGGCCACCCTCTAAACAGCTCGACAAATCGTGCAGACGACGTCATCTCCGTCACCCAAATGGCTCCTCCCAACATAATCCTTTTGTTGTTATTACACTAATACACACATTATATATAAGTATCAACATTTGTGTTCACCATAGAGAGCCACTTAGCTGGTATGGTGAATGCAAACAATAACACGTGGCCACACAGTCAGTAAACGATGCTGTCTCCCTCAGTCTCTCAGCATCACTCCTCCCACAGCGCTAATTATTACAACAATCCTGCTATTATCACAACCCTGGTTATTTATATCACAGTCACGGTCATCTGTAATATTGTCATCACTAAATATAACAATTATATAATTATTTTGGCATTTTTCGGCGATGCTATGGTCACAAGCTGAACAGCAATGCTGATCGCTCATGCTGCGTGCGCCAGCCTTGGTTGCTCCAACAGCACTGTGCCTCTCACACCTGAGAATATTGCCCACGATTTTTTTTTAAATAGCGTCTGTTTACAAGAGCCCTGAGGAAGCTAATGTGAACCCCGTGTAGCCGCGGGCCATTTGAATCGGGCCTGGCACCCTATGGCGTATATATACGCCATGCGCACCATGGGACATGTTACTCAGGGCGTATATATACGCCATGCGTAGTTTAAGGGTTAAAGTAAGAATACGGGCACAGAGAGAGAGAGAGAGAGGGGGAAAAGAATAAATCAGAACAGAACCCCCCCCCCCATGTTACAGTGGTGCACAGCGGTGGTTTAAACAATTTTGTTTGAAATTGTTGAAAGGCTCATGCGTCTAGCCATTCGGACACGTACGTGGATGCTAGGGAGTCAGCCGCGGGCCGCGGGCCAGGATTAGCAGTGCGCATCACAACAGTGAGTTTGAGTGGGGATTGGCGAATCTTGGGGTCATGCGGGCTGATACAATTAGGGTTTAGTTAATAAGATTAGGCGGTTAAGATTTTTTTTGGCTAAGGAGACCACTCCGAGTTGATTGGACTGGGTACCATACTCGACCCATGCATTGCAATTGATTCAGAGGTGTTGGGAGCCACCATACTCTCAACAGCAGTTCCTTGTGGGCTGTTTGGGTGGATTTATCTGTGGGACGCCAGGAGATAGGTCCGAGGGCGTTATTAGACGACCCAAAACGCTAGGAAAAACGTAACTCCGTGAAGGGCGTTGAGGCTTCCGAGGGACGGACTAGTAACCTACCTAGAAACGATTCAACGACTAAGTGATCGCACACTTAGTGGAGGTTGAGTCGCCTCTAGTCTTAATTGTTGCTGAAAGTTGCGTGTCGCTCTGTTAGAACCTCACAGTCTCCGTGGTGTAGTTGTAAGACACTCGCCTGGCGTTCCGCGAGCGCTATGTCATGGGTTCGTATCCTGGCCGGGGAGGATTTATTTCCTTAACTGTAGCCTCTGTTTAACGCAACAGTAAAATGTGTACTTGGATGAAAAAACGATTCTTCGCGGCAGGGGATCGTATTCCAGGGACCTGCCCGAAACGCTACGCGTACTAATGGCTGTACAAGAATGTAACAACTCTTGTATATATCTCAAAAAAAAAAATAGACGTTCGAGACTCCTAGGCTAGGTGCGGTACAGCGAGCCGGTAGGAGCAATTATAGGATTAAGTCGAGTGTATCTTTAAATTAAGTATAATTAAATTTATGTAAAGTAATTCCTTTTATTTGCGTTGTTCTAGAGATTACAATTTTTTTTTCTCCCCTAAATTCAATCCCCGGTTAAAAATTTTTCCAAGGGTTAGTATTTTCTTGTGTATATTAGGCTAAGTGCGTGCATTAAGTTTTGTTACTCCTTATTGTATTAGTCTAAGTCAGAGGCGTTGTTTCTAGAGCGTAGTTAAGCCTCTGGACTTAAGGCTATATGTCGTTCACTATATTTATTTATTTATTTATTCATATACAAGAAGGTACATTGGGAATGTGAGAATATATAATATGGTAATTACAATCTTGTAAAGCCACTAGTACGCGCAGCGTTTCGGGCAGGTCCTTAATCTAAGAAAATTTTAGTAGGTAAATACTAGCAAAAATTATAAAAAGAAATGATAACAGTTACATGGCAAGAAAAGAAAAAAAAAAAAAAAGATGAGAGAAAATTGTAGGTACAGTATAATAAAGCACTTAGGTAGCTAAGATTGATTGCAATGAAAGCTTGAATGGTAGTTGACAAAATTTGGTAGGCACAATACAGCAAATGGCTAGCACATAAAGGAAGACAGCAATGAACACAATGATAAGGTTGTTTGGGTTAATACATAAGAATTAGGAGATTGGGTAACACTAGATACAGAGCAAAAATAAAGCTCAGTGTAGGAAACTAAGAAGATGAAATTAAGTACTTTTTGGTTTTGTTTTTAATAAGGCAAAAGTTTTACAGTTTTTCAATTCACTAGGGAGTGAGTTCCATAGACTAGGTCCCTTAATTTGCATAGAGTGTTTACACAGATTAAGTTTGACCCTGGGGATATCAAAGAGATATTTATTTCTGGTGTGGTGATAATGGGTCCTATTACATCTGTCCAAGAGAGTTTCAGAGCATGGTTTGCATTTAAGAACAGGGTTTTGTAGATGTAGTTGACACAAGAGAATGTGTGGAGGGAGTTAATATTTAGCAAGTTTAGGGATTTAAACAAGGGAGCTGAGTGTTGTCTGAAAGCAGAGTTAGTTATTATTCTGATAGCAGATTTTTGCTGGGTGATGATGGGCTTAAGGTGGTTTGCAGTGGTAGACCCCCATGCACAGATACCATAATTAAGATAGGGGTAGATTAGAGCATAATAGAGAGAGAGGAGAGCAGAGTTAGGAACATAATATCTGATTTTGGAGAGTATACCAACTGTCTTAGAGACTTTCTTAGTTATGTGTTGAATGTGGGTGCTGAAGTTGAGTCTCTTGTCTAGGAATAGGCCAAGAAACTTGCCATCATTTTTATTACTGATGTTAATGTTGTCTATCTGTAGCTGAATTGCATTTGATGATTTGCTTCCAAATAAGATGTAGTAAGTCTTTTCGATGTTTAATGTTAGTTTGTTAGTTGACATCCATAAGTGGACTTTTTTTAATTCATTATTCACAACATTATTTAGTGTATGTGGGTTGAGGTCTGAATAGATAAGAGTAGTATCGTCAGCAAACAATATAGGTTTGAGAATATTAGAGACATTAGGCAGATCGTTTATATATATAAGAAATAGAAGAGGTCCTAAGATACTGCCCTGTGGCACTCCAACGGTAATTGGTAGGTGGAAGAAGTTGTTTCATTGATAGTTACATATTGGTGTCTGTCACTAAGATAGGATCGGATGTAGTCAAGGGCAAGGCCTCGGATTCCATAATGCTGGAGTTTAAGTAAGAGTAGTTGTGATTAACAGTATCAAAGGCTTTTCTTAGGTCAATGAAGAGTCCAATCGGAAACTCATTTTTGTCAAGTGCTGAGTAGATTACGTCAAGGAGACTAATGATTGCATCGTTGGTGCTCTTTTGGGACCTGAAGCCAAACTGGCAGGGGCTGAGTATGTCGAATTTTACGAGGTAGGAATAGAGCTGTTTGTAAATAATTTTTTCAAATATTTTTGATAGAATGGGTAGATTTGATATTGGTCTATAATTGTTTATGTCCGCCGGATTGCCTCCTTTATGGACTGGCGTTACTCTTGCTTTTTTGAGGATATCAGGGAAGGTGTGACACTCTATAGATTTGTTGAACAGTAGGGCTATGGGTGGGGCAAGGGCATGGGAGGCTCTCTGTATACAATGGACGGTTAGTATAGTTAGTGTATAGTTAGTGAAGGAGTTTATGTTCAGGAATAGTAATTTTCGTGAAATGCTTGATAGAGCTCGTGGAAGTATTTCTAAGTATTTTGGGAAAATTCGGTTAAGTCAACGTCGGAAAGTCGTTAATTAACGGTAATTAATTTGTATTCGTGGGTCATGTATATGATCTGGGCGTCATTAGGATTCCCCAGTCGATGCGAGTGATATTTTCCTAGTTTTTACCCGTAAGACGGTAGATTGCATTTTTTTAGACTTACAAGTCTAAATAAATAAATAAATAAATAAATAAATAAATAAATAACAAGTTTTTTTGTGGAAACGTAGGTGAAAAATTTTCTAAGTCCAGCTTGGGCAAGAATCGTACATTTTGGCGAAAATTCGAATTCTCATGTTTCATGTATATTCTAGGGTCAGCATTACCCTCTAGTGCGCGCAATGGACGTAATTCTGTTCTTAAGCATTAAACAGTGATAATTACATTTTTGCCGAATTTAGTTATTTTTCGAGAAAATCGTGGTGTAATTTTGTCAAAGAGTCCACTTGAGGTGAAAACCTCAGATTTTGATTGACGAAAATTCGAATTAATGAGTGTTGAAACCGCCTGATGTGTCAGTATTGTTCTATATACAGCGTCAGTATTAAAGAACAGTGTATTTATATCTGAGAACGAGAAACCCATTTATGCGAATTAAGGGAGTTTTAAGATATTTGGGTGATACATCTTTTTTCGGAGTCAAAAAATTGGCAGAGTCCAGCATTGAGTAAAAACGCAGTTTTTGGTGAAAATTTAAATTTTGACAAGACAATATATGTCCTGGGAGTCTATATTAATCGCTAGAGCTGTTTAATAACGTAAAACTAGTTATTTTCCTTCAGAATAATTTTTTTTTATTTTTCAGCGTTTAAGCGAAGAAGCGCGGGACTTATAAGTTTTTTCAGTGCAGCCCCGCTCCATCAGTCATCAGTGGCCACGCTGCTCACTTCAAGTGCATTTAGTGTTTGAGTACTTTAAATATTCTTTATTAATCCATCACGTGTGCTGCGCGTTAGTTGCGTTATCATTTAAATTGTTTTATATAATTAGATTCTTTAATTTTTTAACGTAAAGGACTTATGTTTCAGTAATAGAACTGCGGGTTATTTCAAGGTCAGACACGAGTGCGGGGCAGACGCTCATTCATCGAATTCACTTCAGCAATTCTCTCGATTAATCGTTGTATTTCCTATTTTGGGAATTTCATTGGTTTTCGCTTAGAGAGTTGTGATTTTTTTCTTATTTCTTTTTTGTGTAAGATCACGGTTGTAGTGAGTCCGGGTTGAAGGTGTATTGAAGGGTAGTTACAAGAGACATGGCACACGGGAATTGCAGGAAATGTTTAACCCTTAAACTGCGCATGGCGTATATATATGCCATGAGTAACATGTCTGACCGTGCGCATGGCGTATATATACGCCAAAGGTGCCAGGCACGATTCAAACGTCCCGCGGTGTAAAGGGGTCACCCATACTGTAGCCACGGGCTATTGTAAACAGACGCCATTTTGAAAAAAAATCTAGAGCAGGCCTCCTTTGTTTCACAGGCCTTAGTTAGTGGCCAGACACCATGGCGAGCGCATCACGACCCAGCGTGCGACCTCGCTTAGCGCACCGCGCCGCACAGTCTTTGACCGAAGACGAAATTGCAGATGAATTGTTCAAGGACGTTGACGAATCTGATATTGACGACTCAGATATAGATGAAGATTATACCCAGCCAGAAGAAATCGAAACAACGGATAGTGAGGGTGAACATGT
This sequence comes from Procambarus virginalis, assembly GCA_020271785.1. Lineage (NCBI taxonomy): Eukaryota > Metazoa > Arthropoda > Malacostraca > Decapoda > Cambaridae > Procambarus > Procambarus virginalis. The sequence continues at coordinate 12,098 of WNGS01060299.1, forward strand.
GGTGCCACGAGGGTGAGGATGCCTCACGAGGATACTACTCAACACCACCTCGCGCCCAAGCACGTCGTTCCTATACCACTACACGTTTATGATATGATCACGAGTCAGAAACAAGTGAATCTTTCTCAGGTTTTAGTGATGAAGAATCGAGAATAGTTTTACCACGGCTGCTAGTGCCAGTACAAGTTTCGCCGCATCAGCTGCCCGCCCAGCCAAGCGCCGCCGCATGGGACAATATGGCGACAATGAGGAACAAATTCCCTCATGTTCCAAATCTTTTTCCTCATCTACCGTTCCTGCCCCTACTGTTACAATGCCTGCTTCAGCTCCTGGTCCCCGGATTCCTCGCCGTCGTGCAGCTAATGGCTCTCGGAAGGCAGCAGATTTGTGTGTGTGGAGTGATGGGGAAGATTTTGTACCAAAATTCCCGACTTTGACAACAGAGATGTGGGAATTACAGATCTTTTCCCTGATACTGGTGACGAAATGTGTGAAAGTGACTTCTTTACTGCATATTTCGATGAGCCGCTCATGGAACACATTGTTCATGAAACGAACAGACTTGCGGCCGATCTCATTGAACTTGAGGAAGTTTCAGAATTTTCACGACTACAGCGTTGGAAAGAGACAACTGTTGGTGATGTATGTGTTTTCGCAATTTGCATGTTGATGAAACATTGTGTGAAACACGTAATTTCAGATTATTGGAGCAAAGACAACGCTGTTCCAACACCATTGTTCGGGAAATATATGTCCCGAGACAGATTTCTGTTGATCCTACGGTGCCTTCATTTTGCAAATAATGCAGACGAGAGACAGGATGATAGGCTTTGGAGGTGAGGCACGTGCTAAATGACCTGATTGGAAAGTTCCGAGATTACTACTACCAGCTCAGAAGCTGGTTATTGATGAATCCCTTGTGCTTTTCAAAGGACGTGCTGCCTTCAAGCAGTATATTCCCTCAAAACGTCACCGATTTGGACTGAAATTCTTTGTGCTCTGTGACTGTGAATCAGGAATGGTGTTACACATGATACTTTATTCAGCCACAAATGTAGATATTCCTGCTAATGACGAACATGGCTTCTCAGGTAGTGTGGTGAAGTCACTGCTTGCACCATATCTGAACAAGGGCCACATATTGTACACAGATAACTATTATACCAGTCCCTGCTAACGAAATTCTTGCTTGATAATAAGACTGGAGTGTGTGGAACAGTAAAGCCAAAACGAAAGGAAATGCCTGTGTTTGACACTGCTATGCAAGTAGGTGATTGCGAGGTAAGAAAAAGTGGTGCAATGCTTTCAGTGCGGTGGAAAGACAGACGTGAAGTGAACATGTTGACCACCATTCACCCTGGTACAATGGTGGACAGTGGCAAGGTGAACAGAACAACAAAGCAAATAATATATAAGCCAGATTGTGTGATGGACTACAACATCAACATGCGTTTAGTTGATAAATGTGACATGATGGTGGGTGCTGTAGAGTGTGTACGGAAGACTGTGAAGTGGACGAAGAAAATGATTTTCCACCTTATTGACGTAACAATGCTGAACAGTTACAACATGTTTCTTGTGAAACAGGTAGAAAACCATATTTCCGTTCGTTTAGTTTTCAAGTTGTGAAACAGTTGCTAGGTAAATTTGGCAAGGACACACCTGGCATACAAGACCCATTCGAGACCCAATATTGAACCATGCACCTGCACCCAGGCTCGCTTACAGGGGGCCTTTCTGATGCACCAAATCAAGAAATTACCACCCTGGAGCTCGTGCAGCAGGCCAGCGTCGGTGTGTTGTGTGTTCCAGTACCAAATTGAGGCCACAGAAACGTAATTGGTGTTGACATGGTGCGAAGCGTGTGCCGTCCCTCTGTGACATATCGACTGTTTCGCACAGTATCACAGTCTCCAGGAGTACTAAATGTGTAATTCTTTGGTAAATAAATGTACATATCAAGTTATTTTTTGTGTTTATTTTGAAAAAAAAACAAATACATTGAATATTTCCTGTAAATTATACCATTTTGGTGGGCATACTTGTGACACAATATGTGAGCGCCTAGTGAGTTTAGACCATTTTTATTATAATACAACGTCTATTGCTAATAATGGAACAATACTAGCGAAAAAAATTTGAGTAAAATGACCCAAAAAA